>JADBJO010013980.1:0-49888 GCA_016801955.1 Conus betulinus | reverse complement strand
CTTTCACTGTTCTCAATCAGCAAATTTGTGGAATTTGATTAGGCAGTGTTAATTTGTGAACACCACACATATCAGAAATACTGCATGCTTTCCAATTACTTTACTCTCAGGTAAAACTTGATGCACCCCCATGATTCCATCAAGTTAATACTGGTCACCCCTTATCAACCCAACACAAGGAAGAATAGCTTGCTCTACCTCCTGGTTGTAAAACCTCTTAATGGTGATGGAACTTGGTTTCTTCAGTAATGTTTTTCCCTCAGCTTTATTTAAAGTTCCTGAGGAGACAATTTGTTATAAAGTCTGGCAGGGAGTTATCAATAACAAGATTACCTGAGGCACAGAATATGTTACAAAGTTCTGTCAGGGAGTTAACAATAACAAGATACCAAGGCACAGAATATGTTATATAAAGTTCTGTAAGGGAGTTAATAACAACAAGAAAAGTCTGTCAGGGAGTTAACAATAACAACAAGATACCCAGGCACAGAATATTTTATAAAGTTCTGTCAGGGAGTTAACAATAACAAGAAGATACCCGATTTTCCTTCGGTCAGCCATCTTCACAGCTTACCACATGGACATCAGATAAGTCGCTCTTCGTTCTTTGTTTGTACTGTCCTAAATGTTAAATGTTACATTTTTTTGTTTTCACTGAAGAAGACCCAAGAGGTCGAAATGCATCGTGTCTTGTGTACTTTGTTTCATCAATGTCCTCGGCGGAAACTAACCCCCACTCTTTCTAAACTTGCTTCGTTCTCCGCCATCAGTCGCGACTCATTTTGAAATTAAGAAGATACCCAGGCACAGAATATGTTATAAAGTTCTGTCAAGGAGTTAACAACAACAACAAAATTACCCGAAGCACAGAATATGTCATAAAGTTCTGTCAGGGAATTAACCAGAAGAAGATTACCCCCCAGGCACAGACAACTCACCCAGTCTGGCTCGTCCCTTGACCTGGTCCTTGTACTTCATCAGCTCCTGGTAGGCTGCGATCTCAAAGGCCCCGGCCCCAGGCAGCACACAGCCTGGTGAATTAACATGGAAATGCTGACCATCATGAGGTAAGAACTTTGTTCTTGACTGAGCAAACCATCCTTCTATACATCTCGATGGAGATCTGCCAAACTGCTGCAGACCACATTCATATCAGCACTGTCAGAGATTAACAGACTTGTCCCCCCATCCACCCTGCTCCACTCAACTCTGACCAGCTGTTCATTGTGCATACTGAGTATGCTGTGTGATGACTTTATTTTCCCTGGATTAAGGTACACGTTTTTTATTCATCTTGGTCTTTGGAGTGCTTTTGTCAGTATTTTTGGACATACAAGACAAGAAAGTACGGACAGGGGTGGGGTGAGAGATGGGTGGGGGAACTATCTATTTTTTCTTCAAGCCTGTGAAAGATAGCCAAAGTCTCCCACTTATCTTTTATTTCAATACTAAAAAAAAAAAAAACCAAACCTACACACCATGAACTTTCCCTAAATATTCAACTTGGCTGTATTCATTTTCTCACAGAATATATTTGTTATAAATTGCTTCCTATGCAAAAAAAACTTCAGACCCAAAGTGCTGCATTTTGATTGAATATAGAACACAATAATCCCCCACCCCCATCCCTCCCATCCCTGATACAATGGAAACTTACTGTTATTCCACAGATCCTGCCTTACCGTCTTCAATAGCGTTCTTCACGGCTCTCAGACCATCACGGATGGCGTCCTTGATCTGGGTGATGGTGTGGGCGTTGGGTCCCTTGACCAGGATGGTGACAGAGCGTGGATTTTTACACTCCTCCACAAAGGTGTACTTGTTCTCGCCCTGCGGAAAAAGGTCAGCACTCAGGACATCAGCTTGTGAATGACAGAAAATCGTATCTTAGTGCAAGGACAACTTGCACATTTGTAATTCTGGCATCATCAAACATTGTCATTGTGTCATCCACCTATACAAAGATTTTCTCTTACAGTTTCAAGATATCCTAATGATCGTGAATCTAATTCCATCTGTTTCCGGTGATGTTTACATGCTTTCACTCCAGCATTTTATAGAGCAGCTTGCCGTTATTCCAATGGTAGAATACAGATACTAGCACACATCAACTGTACAGTATGTCTAAACAACTAAAAACTATGCCTAAACAACTGAAACCTCAAGCTATCAATCTGTTCACAGCCAAGCAAACTGCAGGGGTTGTTTATGAGGTGCCAGCAGAAGAAGAGATCAGAAGAAGAAGATGGCGATGGATTGGACACACCCTGAGGAAACCACCGACCAACATCACTCGCCAGGCCCTGACCTGGAACCCTCAGGGGAAGAGAAAGAGAGGCCGGCCCAAGAACTCCTGGAGAAGGGACCTGGAGGCAGACGCCAGGCAGACCGGCTGCTCCTGGGGGAGCTGGAGCGGATCGCCCGGGACCGTGGACAATGGCGGGCGGTTGTGGATGGCCTATGCCCCTCCAGGGGCTCAAGGCCTAAGTAAGTCTACTAAAACTATTTTTCTATAAGAGCTGAAACAGGTGAACATCTCACCTTATCACCACACACTACAGCCCAGAGAGAAGACACCCACCTCTCCATGTTGCGCCTCTTGGCACGACGCAGCGCCACAATACCCTCCTTGGCCATCATGTCCAGGGAGAAGGGGTCGATTCCCTTCTGGTTGATCACCACAAAGCCGCGCTCGTTCCCCTCACACACCTGTTTTTTTCAAGGCAATGATTTTGCGGACACGCTCATCAATGAAGGCCCGCTCTGCCTCCACAAGCTTCTCTCGCTCCTGGGCGCTCTTGTAGAAGAACCCAGAGTTGACCTCACTGCAACAAAAGAAATGCCAGATAATTTCAAAATACTATCTCCAGCACACAAGAACATCTGCACTAAAGTCCTTACATTCCAGTAACAACGAAAACACAAAAAATCTGTATTGTTTCCATACATATTTTTTTCTCTCTGAAATCACCCTGACCAAAACATTCTACCACGACCAAGACTTCAGCCTAAAAATGGGTATGTGTGATTATTAACTTATGGGGAATGTATGTGAACCTCTAGGAGAAAGAAAATTGGCAGACAGTTTCATAAGAGCATGCACTTCACTTTGAACTATATTTTGTCTGTCTTAGAGATATATGTCGTGTCACTGTCACCAAATTGTCACCAGACACGTGACATTTTATGATGACAATCAAGTTTACAGCATGCAAGCATGCGCAATCACCATGCAGATGCAAGTTGTTAGTGTATGATAAAATCTGAGGCCTACCTGACGTGATCCCTCCGCTGCCTGGCAGTACAGGTCCCACTGGTTGTCCCACCAACGTCATACAAAACTTGTCACTTGTCACACACAATACTGAACTCAGTCACTTCCCAATTCGCTATATGTTGTCGTGTTTCCGTCCGCCTTTGCAGTTCTACAAACTACAGCTGATTACATACGTCCATAGTCTTCAGTTGCACAGCACAATGTCACTGTACACACTCACTACTCGCTACTAAATGTCACAGTCACAGCTGTCACCAAAAAACACAGGTATGCAAAACAAAAATAAACATCACAGCTGCATTACTGTTGGGCTACGTTTTGATCGTGATAGTCGCGAAAACAACCATTCCTGGGCCAGCAAAGGGGCACTTGACAGAAAGAACACTTATATGATGTTTCCACTTGATATCCCTTTGGTGTCAAGCGGCCAGTTTTGACACATTGACGACACACCCTAGGCCTGCCCTCAATCTTCTCTTCACTTTGTGGTGATCAATGGAGTCTTTGGCGATTGGGGGTTCTGGTACTGCCTTGCTTCGCCCAGCTTTGCGTTTTCTGGAAGTAAATCCAGCACGAAGCCGTTTAGCGATGTCAACACGAAACCACAGGTGATCATGGGCTTTCTTTGGGGCTGAGCGTGTGGTGACTTTTCCCAGGTGAGAAAGGCTTGAACAATACAAAGATTGATCAAAGAGTGGAAGATGTACCGCCACCATTTTTTGTTTTGATGACCAACAGGATAGTAGGCACGGTACTGATCTGACTTGTCAACACCACCCATGTACTTGTTGTACGCAGCGATGACAGTCGGCATCACCTTTTCCTCCGTTCTTGTCATACCTGTAGGCTGATTGCTGCTCAGTAGGTAAATCTGGCGGTTGTCTTTGTAGACAGTAGCCATCAGTGAGCCTTTCTGCATTTGTATCAGGTCTCCCTTTTCCTTTAGTTTGGCCGTCTTGGCTTCCTGTGGCAGTCCCCTGCGGTTACGGTTGACTGTCGCACAGGCATATGTCCCCATTCGCGGCCAGGTGTGTCATCAAAGGGACACTTGTGAAAAAGCGGTCAAAATACAAGTGCCTGTTCTGGTTGTAGTACGGTGACGCTAGTTTGTCTACTACTACTTCATGCCCCAGACTGACATTTGGGTTTTCACGGCTAGCACGACCAGTGTAAATGTCAAATGCGACACAATAGCCGTAGTAGCGTCACACACATTTCCCACACCTTGATGCCCCACTTTGTTGGCTTGGCTGGCATAAACTGTTTGAAGAAAATGCGACCCTTGAAGCCTATCATCGCTTCATCAATGCTCATTTCACGGCCGGGACAATAATTGGCTTTGAACAAGGGAGAATAAGATTGATAAATGTTCTCACCTTGAACAAGGGTCATAATCAGGGTGATCACGCCCAGGTGTGTTGGACGAATCCCGAAGGTGGAAATACTGATTCAACTTTGAAAAAGCGATTTTTAGGCATGACACTGCTGATCCACTCATCTTTGAAAACTGGATCATCAGACCAGTAGCACCACAGACGTGGCAGACGCTTTACCCCCATCATAATCAAGACCGCGACATAGGCACGCATTTCTTCAGGTGTGGTATCGCACCAAAGAGGGTCAGGTGTGCCCTTTGCAGCTTGTTTTTGTCTTGCATACCTGTTTGTTTCATCGGCAGCAGTCTTAAAAAAACAAAGAGGTACAAACAAAAAGAAAAAATCGAGTGGTGTAGCCGTGTCGGGTAACGAGTGAGTGGGCCCAGTGGGTTCCTGAAACTGACGCACTTCTGCTACGCCACGTGTTGCGGGACGCCATGTTGTCTGAAGCGCAGCGAGCGGAACATCGTACTCCGGGTCGCTTTCTACTTCACCATCTTCTTCAACATCACTACCTACTTCGATGTCACTTTCATTCTCCATCTCTCTTTCAAATTTCTCAACTTCTCCAATAATTTGATCCAACTCCTCTTGCGAGTAGTCGATCATCTCTTCGTCGTTCATAGCAGACGCCAAAGCAGCCATTGTGAAAGTCGGTCGGTTTCATTCACAAACTTACTCGCTGTGTTACCCCCTTTTCTCAATGAAAACGCGCGGTTCCATCACCCCAAAATAGTGCCAACACGTGATTGGGCCATGCCTGAGTCTTCCTAGTTACTGTCTGCGACTCTGCGTGTACACACACGTGATAGCGGCGTGATGGAAAATTCCCACGGACAGATCCCGGTAACTCCCGGTACGGGAAGAACAGGCGCCTGAAGTTAACTCCCAATACCCATCATCTCATTAACATTAATCAACATTCGCACAGAAAAACCCTCATCTGATTTGCATTCCTGAACCCTCACAAAGATTATACCTAATATCATTAACATTCACCAACCCTCACACAGAAAAACCCTCATCTGATTAACATTCATCAACCTCACACAGAAAAACCCTCATCTGATCAATATTCATCAACCCTCACACAGAAAAAAACCCTCACCTGATTAACATTCATCGACCCTCACACAGAAAAACCCTCATTTGATTCACATTCATCGACCCTCACACAGAAAAACCCTCATCTGATTAACATTCATCAACACTCACACAGAAAAACCCTCATCTGATTAACATTCATCAGCCCTCGCACAGGTTATATACTAATCTTGTTAACACTCATCAACGCTAACACAGGATACACCTCATCACATTAACACCTGCCCATTCATCAAGGTGACTATCACTGGAGGGATGTGGTGGTGCTCTCCAACAAGGGGCAACCACTCACACTGTCTCAACATTTATGTAATAACCGTTTTCGGTAGGAGAACTTATTAAGTTGAGTTATGCTGGATCTCACCATGCCCCACTGAATGTCTAAGTGATGCAGCAGCGTGGCATCTCCTCTAGAGGGCAGCCTCATGACAGCTGAATACTGATTGTTCCCTGTGCACTGCCAGTGCCAATACTGTAAACGTCCAATCCTAAGAGTGGATGTGTAAGGGGAGGGCAGCCTGAATGAGCAGTATGGGAGCAACACCATTCAAAATGGTTTCAGGCAGGTAAGACAGAAAAATGAAAGGAAAAAAAATAAAGAAAACAAAATTAATATTCTAGTATTGACAAACAAAGGGTTTCCAATTGTTAGATATTCCCCAAAACTTATATCCATACTATGCTTTATCATTCTTCTCCTTAAGAAATATGAACTCAAGGGAATTCAGGGTCAGGTTGACAAAGCTGCCTCAGACTCACGTGCTGTCCATGTCCGTCTTGTGCTGCATTTCCATCAGCTCCACCATGTGCAGGTCGATGGCCTCCCCTTCTCGCTGGATGGCCAGAACAGCGTCCACCACGTGCTGAGCACAACAACACATCACAGGATTAGCTGGGATTACTTAGCAGAGACAAGGAATGGCAACATGGGAACATTGATTCATGACTGTCATTTTACAAAAGTAACCGCACTCAGGTCCTGTAAAATCTGTAAAGGTAAGGCAAGGTAAGGTAATGTTGCTTATAGCCTAGCCGACCTCAAAGACTAACGAAAACACTAACCTCCAGTATGTAATATGATAATGTTGCTTACAGCCCTGCCGACCGCAAAGGACCACATCAGGCCACATCAGGGCTGTCACCATGTTAAAATCAACTCAAAAGTCATTCATTCACACAATTCTTTAAAATACATCAAAAAACCCATCTGAAAGTTTGTTAAAAATCTTTCCTGCAGTATGTAATGAAGAACTTGAAGCAATGAAATATTGGGAAAGGAAAAGACAAAACTGCATCAGTTTTCAGCCTTTTTCATTTTCATGCTTTTACTAAGCAACCTGCTCAAGGACGCAAGCCTCCAGTCTCTATTTAAAGCATGTCCCCTTCCCTTCCCCCCTCCACACTCCCTTTTTTTTTCTATTTCTCCAAAATCAACCCCATATCTTAGGCAAGATAACAACTGACCTCGGTGAGCAAGTCAGCCAGGTCACGGTGCACCTTGGTGCGCAGTGAGGTGCGGGCCACCTGCATCAGCGTTTCACGGTTCATCTCCTTCTTTACCTTTACAGCTTCCAGCACCTGTCAAGCATGACAATCCATTCAGGCACAGTGTTCACTGCACTAACATAAATGAAAAGCCTTGGCCCCGTCTTATTTCTTCTATGCTGACAGAAAGTCAAGTCATGATGTTTATATACACCACAGCACAAACCATGAATTCTATGCTAAAACGTTCATGATTGGAACACACACACACACACACACACACACACACACACCACACACACACAAAACATCATACAGTTCTTGGTATCTTCCATCAAAACATGCTTAACTTCCACATTCCACTGCATACATTTATGTTGAAGAGTGTTCATAATTAATTTTGATTCACTTTTTACCTGTGTGACTTTCTTCTACTGAGTTTTACATGAAAATAAACCTCAAAAAAGAAAATCTGAATATACATTAAGATTAAGATTAAAATTATAGTCACGTCAACAGCAAAGGTTATCTCAGGACTGTCACCACGTTTCAATCTACCACGTATATATGCTAAAAAAGGATTAAAAGCAAAAACCTTACCCAACTCATTAAAAAAAATGATTAAAAGAACTAACCCTAGGATTAAAAACCAACACATACTCAATCATAATTAATTCTCATTCACTTTTTACCTATGTGACTTTCTACTGAGTTTTAACACAAAAATACACCCTCAAAAAAGAATATTTGAATATACATGTTTCTGGCAAACAAAGATGAGTACACATACTAACATAACATCAAATGACACTATCTACCTTCTTATTTAGTTAATCATGTGACATTTTTTCCTTTCAACAAATCCTTGGCACATGGAATAAAAAATGTCAAAGTTCAGAAATAATCATAATTTTGCCACCTTTTCAAAAGGTTTTGATTTCTTCAAGGCCCAGTCAAAACCACACACAATAAATAGCATGACATCTATCTTCTTAGTCCAGTATTAGTCATGCATGAAACCAGTATTATGTCATCATGAAACAAAGTATTATGTCATGCATGAAACAAAGTACTATGTCACGCATGAAACAAAGTACAACTGCAGTGGCAGTTTCAAAGAAGAAACGGGCAGCAGCGAAAAAAAATCTGCTCTACAGCTTCTGTGATCCTGCGTTATGAGCAACACTGCTTCATTTGGAATGCTACACTTTATGTGTTAAAGTACATCGGTGCACTGAAGGCCTTGGTGGCTCTAACAAAGATACATGCCAACACACAGAATATATGCAAATGCAGGGACTACACTGGTCATATGCAAATGTAGGGACTACACTGGTCAAACTAGATGACAAACATTGGAGACTTACCTCCAGAGCCTTGTTTCTTGCCATCTCAAAGCCCTCGGTGATCAAACGGGGGTGCAAGCCCTAAACATAAACAAATTAACATTCCTACCATTATTGACTGATGAGATCTACATTTTAACACGCTAACTCAAATTCTTCAATCTCATAACTTAATCAAGACTCCAAAGGAAAAATGTGAAAAAAAAAGTCATCCTAAAGTGATGATCGTTTATTTAGGGCAAGACAAACAATGGCTTTTTTTTTTTTCCAAAACCATTATCAAATACAGTTTGTCAAAGTCTCGTAATCAAGAAACCAAATAAAACAAATGAAAAATTCAGCATGTGGGAAAAAGAACATGGGAAAATTAAACAAAGAGATGAATAATGCAGACCCTGTGTTTAGTCTTGAGAAATACAGTCAAAACAAAATCACATATCACTAATGACACTTAGGTGATATTCCAAAGAAGAGAAGATTAAAACAATACTGAATAAATAAATCAAATACAATAAAATAAAAATATACCCATGATGTTCAATCACACAAAAAAATCAACAAAAGATATTTTTTTAAATCCTCATGCACATGCACATGCAAATGTCACTCCAAACTCATAAATGTACAGATGATCCCATACCAAATTAGGAGAAAAAAAAAAAGAAAAAAAGAAAAAATTCTAATCTCATGAACAAAATTTTCTACACTACAAAAAAGGAAAAAAAAAAAAAAAGAAAAAGTTACCAATCATGCAAGATCTGACAACTATGCATGCAAAGGTTTCCTGACCATGTAAAAATTGTAGACGGTTAATAGTATGGCATAACTAGCAGCCTCACAGAAGTGTTGGAGACAATTTTTATGTTTGCCTCTGAGAACTAAAGAATAACGTATGCAGAGCAGCCAAGCTTATGTAACTGTAAAGAATAATTGTTTTAGTGATCTTTTGGGCAGGACTGGGCTAGGGAATGGGCAGGAGAGAACACACTTTCAAACTCAAATTTGACCTTTTAACAGCTGAAACATCATTACCAGTTGTCTGCTGGTCTAACCTTCAAGGGTGATCCTACATTTCCTTCTCATATGGCTTACTGATTGTCAAACTATGGCACTCTGAGGTATCTCATCAAAGCCAAACAACTAACTATAAACATTAACATATTAGTGAAAAACAAATAAACAAACAGATATACCAAACAACTAACTATAAACATTAACATATTTGTAAAAACAAACAAACAAACAAACAAACTCATACAGTAGAAAGAAACAAACACTACAAACATGCACATATCTCCACACACAGAACACGGATCGCATGCACTCATGTACCCTCCATAAACAATACACAGATAAGACTACTGGCCACTTATCGTAATTTCACAAAATCTCCAAAGTCACACAGATTTTAACTGCATGAAGAATACTATCCAGAAGACTTTTTAAAAGCAAACAAAAATAAAAACAAAAACAAAAAAAACTCACAATATCTCGACTTGTCTGCAACAGCACAAAACTGTCCTTGTCATCCACACATTCCAGACCAGTTTCAGTTCAATTTTAGCCCAGATGATCACATGGGGCTCAACACAAGACAATCCAACTGCCACTGAACTATCAGAAACTGCCCAGTCGCCTTTCTTTTCTCCCCACTCCATATGAGTTACTGTGTGCGTGAATGCAAAGGAATGTTGCCCTCTGTATTTACAACCAAAGACATCTCTCTGCTCCATGTGCATATGTTGGTCAGCCTCTGCATATCTTTTCAGTGCACTGCCTCCTCTGCATGGACATGAATTCCAAACTCAGGCAAACAAAACATTCTATTTTTCTCCTTAAAAACCAAGCAAATACTGAAAGCAGGCTAACAATACAGAAAAGAATAAAAACTCAAAACTGCAACAAAACATCAAGCCAAGACCCCCCCCCCCCCCCCCCCCCCCCCCCCTCAACCCCCCTCAAATACATTGAAAGGAAAACATATGAAACGAAAAAATTTGATGCTCTCATATATAAAAGATGATATGATGAAAATACATAGGTATGTACAAAGGTAATTGGCTGATTTTTTAGCATTAGGCTAGTCCACACAATATCAACCAGCTGAACTGGCGTCACTCTTCCTGGCTTACACTTTGTCGATAAGATTCTATTTGGAAGGGCAAGGATTAGACCTTTTTCTCTTTTCTTTACATTTTTTTGCTTAAGCAGCAACAATTCATATGACAAGTACAATGGCCGGCAACTCATGTCTGTCTGGATTGGTCTTTGACCTTACTGTCCAAGGTTTACCTCAGCGATGTAAAGGTCAGCCTGCTTCAGCAGCTCTCCAATGATGAGCACATTGGAGTGGTTCCATCACCAGTGATGTCATCTTGCGCCGTGGCCACACGAGCGATCAAAGAAAGCCGTTGGGTGTTGAATTTGCTGGCAAAGAACACAGTTCAAAATTAATACGATCTAGAGAGGAAAAAAATGCAACTGTATACATGAAAGCAAAGAAAACAAACAAACAAAAAAAAATGCTCAGTTTAATTCACCTTGTATGTGGCCAAGCAATCCATGCTATCAGGGCTGTCATCTTGTCAAAATCAATTCCATACACAGCTCTGTGTGTGTGTGTGCATGTGTGTGTGTGTGTGTTGTGTGTGTGTGTGTGTGTGTGTGTGTGTGTGTGTGTGTGTGTGTGCGTGTGCGTGTGTGTGTGGTGAATGAAAACTGGAGAAAAAAAAGACTTGTTTGAAATAAACAAAATCAGGATTTCATTAACAAGTGTTACCACAAAAAAAAAAATCCCTCAAAAACTGAGTTGGTTGACATATGTGTACAGTCTACAACACACAGCAAATGCAGAATGCCTGTCACCTGCACAGGTCGAGTGGGACACGCTGTTGACGGGAATCATCGTTTTCTTTTTCATTTATCAATGTGATTGACTCAAGTCACCAAGTCATTAAACGACAGACAGACACACATGGAGACAGAGACAGAGTTACCATCTCATGCAAGAGAACATTGCCATCCTTTGTCAGTTTGATGTCCCCGGCTCCTGACACCAACCTGAAAACACATTAACAGTTTTATCTACAGTGTGTGTGTGTGTGTGTGTGTGTGTGTGTGTGTGTGTGTGTGTGTGTGTGTGTGTGTGTGTGTGCGTGCGTGCGTGCGCATGTGCGTGTGTGTGTGTGTGTGTTCAAAGATAAGATAAGATAATGTTGCTTATACTATAGCCCAAACGACCACCAAGGGCCACATCAGGGCTGTCACCACATTAAAAAATCAACTCACAAGTCATTCATTTACACGATTCTTTAAAATACATCTTCGAAAAACCCATCCCAAAGTTTGTTACAAAATGTCAAGTCAAGCAATGTTTACAGCAGCTGACAGATTGACATTCTGGGCCATTCATCACTTCTTTCAGGTTCCCTATCACAACTGGGATAACAGGTAATGTTACTTACAGCCCAACCATTAAGGGCCATATCAGGGATACCACCTCGTTGTTGTCAACTTTCAAAATAGATTTTTCATAAAAAGGAAGGGGGAAAAAAATCTCAGGACTGTCACCACGTTCCAAACTACCACGTATATATGTTAAAAAAGATTAAAAGCAAAACCTCTCCCAACCCATTAAAAACAGATTAAAAGAACCTATCCTAGGATTAAAAACCACACACGTTGAAATAAGATAAGACAACGTTGCCCACAACCCAGCCGACCGCAAAGGGCCACACCAGGGCCGTCACCACGCTTAAAAACAACCACAAGGCAGTCATTCACACAATTCTCTAAAATACGTCCAAAAACACATCCAAAAGTTTGCCAAAAATCTTTCCACTGTAAAATCTCAGATCCGATGAAAAATGTTAATCTCTTTCAAGAACCCAAGATCGTGTCAGGCGGAACATCTCTGAACAAGATTTTCATGGAATCTGCTGTAAAATGTTTGTGTCTCACATCGTGCAAGTCCCAACACTCCAAAAGAATATGTTTCATTGTGAGTGGAACATGACATGGAATGCACCATGGAGCTTCTTCACCCTTTAAAAGGTACGAATGGGTAAAATACGAATGGCCAGTGTGCAGCCGGCACAGAACTGTTTCTTCTTTACGACCCACCAGACGAAGATGGGAGGAACTCCTTTAGGTTTGGACGGATCTGAAAGAGTTTGTTATCCGTCTGTGTATTCCAATCCTCCTGCCAGAGGTCTCTGACATAATCGTTAATTTTGGTTTCAGATCTGAGCAGGGGATAGGTGTGTTTGACAGATTCTCTCTTGTGGCATTCTTGGCCAAACGATCAACCATTTCGTTCCCTCCGCCAACATGACCGGGAACCCAAGCCAGAATAATATTGTAACCCTCCACTTTCAACTAAAGTTCGAAAAAAGTGTAAGAGTTCGGGATGCTGAAGGTTTCGGCCAGCTATGGCCTCCAAAGCTGACAGTGAATCCGACAGAACCAGAAAGTCCCTCTTCGTAGACTGCGAGATTATCCTCAGTGCCAGAACCAGAGCTGTAAGTTCAGCAGAGTAAGCAGAAGCATCCGAATGAATATGTTCCAACAGTATTTGAGAAGTAGCACCAAGGCAATAGGCTGCACAGGCCACTCCATCTTCAGACTTGGAACTGTCAGTGAAAATTTTCTGGTAGGATGGGAATTCTGAACAGACGTCAGCATACAATGCCTTGTATACCAAAGACTGGTACATTCTTTGCGAAAAGCTGCAAGATCAAAACGAATCTCTGGTGTGAAAAAGGTCCAAGGAGGCTGATCTGGAAACTTGGAAAAATCGTTGAATTTGCTTTGGAACTGGGGTCAAAGACACAAGTGTTTTTCCCCCTATGTTGTATGTTATGTGAAGAGCCTCCATCCTCCCTTTCCCCAATGTTGTATGTTATGTGGAGATCCTCCATCCTCCTTTTTCCGCACTTTATGTATGTCATGAGATGAGCCTCCATCCTCCTTTTCCCCATGTTGTATGTTATGTGGACAGCCTCCATCCTCCTTTTCCGCACTTTGTATGTCATGTGAAGAGCCTCCATCCTCCTTTTTCCCCATGTTGTATGTTATGTGGACAGCCTCCATCCTCCTTTTCCCCAATGTTGTATGTCATGAGAAGAGCCTCCATCCTCCCTTTCCCCCAATGTTGTATGTTATGTGGAGATCCTCCATCCTCCTTTTCCCGCACTTTGTATGTCATGAGAAGAGCCTCCATCCTCCTTTTCCCCCATGTTGTATGTTATGTGGACAGCCTCCATCCTCCTTTTCCCCAATGTTGTATGTCATGTGAAGAGCCTCCATCCTCCTTTTCCCCATGTTGTATGTTATGTGGACAGCCTCCATCCTCCTTTTCCCCAATGTTGTATGTCATGTGAAGAGCCTCCATCCTCCTTTTCCCCATGTTGTATGTTATGTGGACAGCCTCCATCCTCCTTTTTTCCCCATGTTTGTATGTCATGTGAAGAGCCTCCATCCTTCTTTTCCCTACTTTTGTTTGTTATGTGAAGAGCCTCCATCTTTTCTCCTTTCCCCACTTTTGTATGTTATGTGAAGAGCCTCCATATGTTATGTTAATAGCCTCCATCCTCCTTTTCCCCCACTTTTGTATGTTATGTGAAGAGCATCCGTATGTTATGTTTAAGAGCCTCCATCCTCCTTTTCTCCACTTTTGTATGTCAGAAGCCTCCTTATATTACGCAAAAAGCCTCCATCCTCCTTTTCCCACTTTTTAGTTTTGCTTGTGTGTGGACAAACCTTTTACTCACTTTTATTTCGCATCATGGTTGAAACCTCCACCCTCCTTTCAGACCAAGAGGTAATTATTTATGACCCAGTCAACCACAAAGGGCCATATCTGGGCTGTCCCTGTGCTTGAAGTCGACTCTTGAGTCATATTGTTTACAAAGATAAGATAAGATAATGTTGTTTACAAAAAAAAACAAACCAAAAAAAATTTAGGATAGGTAAGGTAAGGTAATGTTGCTTATAGCCCAGCTGACCACAAAGGGCCATATCAGGGCTGTTCCCATTTTGAAGTCGACTCTTGAAAAATTTTTAGATCCATCCAAGATAAAGATCAAGATTTAAATTATAGTCCCGTCAACAGCAGAGGTTATCTCAGGACTGTCACCACGTTTCAAACTACCACATATATATGTTAAAAAAGGATTAAAAGCAAAACCTTACCCAACCCATTAAGGTAAGGTAATGTTGCTTGTAGCCCCGCCAACTGCAAGGGGCCATATCAGGGCTGTCACCACGTTAAAATCAACTCACAAGTCATTCATTCACACAACTCTTTAAAATAAACAACTCAGTTCTCTCTGAGAAACTGGGAAACTCAGAAATCATATCCAGTGGAACCTCTGAACGAAGTCTTCATGGGCTCTGCTGTCAACTGTTCACATCAAATGTCATGCTAATCCAATCACTCTATTAGCACGTTTCACAGTGACTAGCTTATCAAGTATGCATCACACACCAATTAAAATCCTAAATATATATAGAAACACAAAGATGATGATGTCTGAAATGAAACTACAAATACCATTTTAAATCCATGATGCATGCCACACAGATTAAAATGAAAAACACAGGTTTTCCTTATTCATGAAAATGGGGAGAAAAAATATATCAGGTGGAACTTTTCCAAACAAGATCCCAAATATATATATACCTCTCACACAGATGATTATTTGTATACGATTCCAGTTCCAGATGCACTGGCCAGCTTGGCAACAAACATGTAAAAAATACATGTTCTTCTTCAAAATGACCAGCTCATTGTTGTATCATCAGAATGAATGTTTTCATGGTAACAGAAGTGGTTTCAACTCTGGTGCCTTTGCTTCTGCTCACTCCAAGACTGAAAAAAGGGTGGAATTTGATTTTCTATTGAAAAAATTGTTTCTATTGAAAAAAACAGTGTCAGTTGTTCAATTCAGTTTCTAATGCTAAGCCTGCACTCCGACACTGATGTAAGCTGCCCACTGATGCTATGCAGCATTTTTTCACCACTCATGCTGCTATAGTTTAGTGGTATGAGCACCCTACACACAGACACACCATGGATGATTTACGCAAACCCCAGCAACTTTCTTTTGAGATAAGATAAGATAATGTTGCTTATAGCCCAGCCAACCGCAAAGAGCTGGGCAATTCTGTGACAAACATTATCAGGGAGAGGCACAATTTCAACACCAGAGATCAACAGCCTGATGAACCTGAGCAAAACTTCACCATGTCTTTGAAGATTCTTGCGAACACCTGTGAATTCAATACACTGAAGGACTCTGTCATCCCTGTGCTGATTGTCTGTGGAGTTGCATCAGATGCCTTTCGAAAACAGCTGCTGAAAGAAAGTGATTTGACCTTGCACAAATCCATCCAGCCGTGACAGACACACGAAGCAGTATCCCTCTGTCTGTTCCAGACAAAAATGCACAGTGTGATTCTCATGACCTGTTTCCCATGGCATGTCATAACCTGATCTGTCTGATTAGGGTTATAGACACCAGATACATGGATGTGGACAGCATGGAAACAGACTGAAAATATGCAAGCATAACAGAATGCTGATCTTTCAAAAACAAACAATAACAATAATAATAATATACTCCACCTTACCAAATTTTGGTCTTTATAGCCGGTCTTTTTTTTTTTTTTTTTTTTTCTCACACAATCAGTACACTACTGCTGATCGGTCTAATAATGTCTTATGCATGAACTGCACAGATTTTTGCTCCTAAGGCTGCAGGTACTTTCATTCATTCAACAATGTTTTATTTCATTTTTTTTTTTTTCGTTCTGTTTGCTTTTTTTTTTGTTTTGTGTTACAGTGCAATGGGCTCTTTGCAATTTCATACATTTTCTATGTCACTTCCTTTTCTTCCTCCTCCTCTCCTCCCCTTTCCCCCTTTTTCCGGGAGGAGGGGGAGGGAAAGTGGAAGTGGAGGTGGTCAAATTTACAAACATTAATTCACCTGTATGATAGCTCATCATTGGAGAATTCAACAAACTATGTTGTTCTTTGTCCAGTTGTGCACTGAGGCCTAGTCGTGTAATTACAGCCCAGCTTAATACAAAGGCAATAGCAGAACTGAAAACATACTGTTTAACATCTCAATTCATGTTTTGTATAGCCCATCCGACCACAAAGGGTCACACCAACTTTCACCAACTTGAATCAGATTTTTTTTTTAAAGCAACAACAACAACAAAAACAGAAGAAAAAAAAGTATTAGGCAATTTGCAGCAAGTTACACATTTACAGCCTAGTGAACTATGAAGGCTGTCAACAAGGCTAAAACCATGATGACATCATAACAATGTGCAAATTACAATCTCCAATTTAAAGTGTAAACCTCATTGATGCCTTAAACTGTGAACACCATTATCATTAAGTCAGTTCAAGTAAAAAAGAAATTTTTTTTTAAGTCTCATAATACGGAATCTCTCTAAACAAAGGTCCTTCGCACACACTGACAAAGAGATGGTGTTGTTTTGTAGCCCCAGTCAATCGACTGCAAAGGGCCAGGGCTTTCAACCCGCTGAAGTCATCCCTCTGAATGGACTAAACAAAACTCTCTCTCGCACACAGTCACTACCATGGCATTCCTGCTTAAAGGTCTGATTGCAAAGATAAGATAAGATAAGATAATGTTGCTTACAGCCCAGTCCGACCGCAAAGGGCCCATATCAGGGCTGTCACCACGTTAAAAGTCACAAGTGATGTGGAAAAGGCGGTGACTGACTGCACCTGGCGTTACAGCAGATGGTTAAGTGAAATTAATTGAAACCCATTTTCAATCCTGATGTCCAGACAGGGTGATATGGTAAGGTCAGTGACTGACTGCACCTGGCATTACAGCATACGGTTAGGATAACATAAGATAATGTTGCTTATAGCCCAGCCGACCACACAGGGCCATATCAGGAATGTCCCCACGTTAAAATCAACTCACAGGTCATTCATTCACACAATTCTTTAAAAGACATCGTCTAAAAACTCAACCAAAACTTTGTTAAAAATCTTTCCACTGTAAAATCTCAGATCCAATGAAAAAATGTTAACCTCTTTCAAGAACTCAAAGATTACGTCAGGCGGAACATCTCTGAACAAGGTTTTCATGGACTCTGCTGTAAAATGTTTGTGTCTCACATCGTGCAAGTCCCAACACTCTAAAAGAATATGTTTCACTGTAAGTGGAACATGACATGGAATGCACCACAGAGCTTCTTCACCTCTTAAAAAGATAAGAAGGGTATAAAATGAGTGGCCTGCGTGCAAGCAGCACAAGACTGTTTCGTTTTTTACAGCCGCCTCTGGAACATGGTAAAAAATCTTTCAGTTTGGGACAGATTTCAAATAGTTTGTTCTCCGTCTGCAAGGTCCAGTCCTCTTGCCAGAGGTCTTTGACATAGGCCTGTGTTTAGGGTTTCAGATCAGTGTGAGGAATAGACAACCTGCTCAACTTTTTCCCTTGTGGCATTCTTGGCAAACTGGTCAACCATCTCATTGCCTCGAATGCCCACATGGCTGGGAACCAAAGCGAAAAACTATGTAGTATCCAACTGATTTTAGAGAGGTGCACAGTTAAAAAAACTTACAGCGCTGAGGGTGCTTGAGATTATGGCCAGCAATGGCCTCCAAAGCAGAATGGGAGTCTGATAAAACAATGAAAGCTTTATGTTTTGATTTCCAGATCATTTGAAGAGCCAGGACCAAGGCTGTCAGCTCAGCAGTGGTAGATGGAGCTGTCGATGGGAATGTGTTCAGTACATCTCTGAAGGGGATCTACAGCACAAAATACAGCAGAGGCAACTCCCTCCTCACATTTGGAACCGTCAGTGAAGGATGGAAACTTGGAACACAGTTCAGCAAAAAGGGACTTGTATGCCAAGGAAACCCTCAACTCAAGTCTTCGAAACCCTGAGCGTACCAGCATAGCATGAGCAGCAGGGTTTAACAAAAAAAAAAAAAAAAAAAAAAGTGTGGACAGGTTCTTCGATATCCTGGAGACAGTTCTTGACAAACTGGACGCATCTTTTGTGTATAACATGGATGAAACATCTCTAAGCACTGTGCAGAAACCTGGAAAAAGTATGGCAAAAAAAGGCAAACAACAGGTGGGTGCAGTCATCAGTGTGGACAGGGGAACCAGTGTTGCATGTGTCAGCTGCATGAGTGCAAGTGGTTCCTTCATCCCTCCCTTTCTGATCTACAAATGAAAGCCCATGAAGGAAGACCTCAAAATTTGTGTCCCAGCTGGAACAGGATTTGCAGTGCAGGAGAAAGGCTGGATGGATAAAGACACTTTTTGCCTGTGGCTTCAACACTTCGTCAAACACACTAAACCTTCAAAGGATGCACCTGTCCTTCTTGTCCTTGATGGGCACGTTAAGTCACACAGGAGTACTGGTAAGGTAAGGTAAGGTAATGTTGCTTTAGCCCAGCCGACCGCAAAGGGCCATATCGGTGAGGTAGGTAATGTTGCTTATAGCCCAGCCAACCTCAAAGGGCCATATCAGGGCTGTCACCACATTAAAATCAACTCACAAGTCATTCATTCACACAACTCTTTAAAATACATCTTCTAGGAGATAAGGTAATGTTGCTTATAGCCCAGCCGACCACAAAGGGCCATATCAGGGCTGTAACCACGTTAAAATCAACTAACAAGTCATTCATTCACACACACACACCCGAAATTTTGTTAAAAACTTTTCCACTGTAAAATCTCAGATCCAATGAAAACATGTATCTGAATGTTTTCAAATTTGTGACCACAGGGGGGGCCATATCAGGGCTGTTACATCAACAAAATCGATACCACACAATTCTGTGTAAAAGAAAAAGCAGAAACTAAAACCAGTTTATTTACAACATATTCAAATACATTAAAACTGAATCTATTTTTCCACAAATTCAAGATCAAATAAAAACAATGGATCTCTTTTATGAAAGAAAGTGCCAACCATACCACAAGGTCTTTTGATCAATGAAAAATAATTGTATCTTTCAGAAACTGAAAATCCAGCTGCGAACATGATTTTCATTTCTTGTTGTTCTCCTCTTTTTTCTTTTGTTTGTTTGCTTGCTTGCTTTTTTATTTTACTTTGTCAAAAACATTATTGTTTAAATTTTTAAAAAAATTTTCTGTAGCACTAACTGTCCATTAAATTTTTCAAAACCTTTGTACAAATGAAAGTGCCGGACATAGTATCCAGACCAGTGGAACACACATATTGCCCAGTTAAATGTATCATTTGCAAAACAAGATACCTGATGCATGCCTGTTACTGAATGAACCATCATGTATTCATTTGTTTGGACTCACTGAAACCCGTCTTAATTCCAAAATTACAAAAAAAGAAATACTTGTAATTCCCAATCATAACATCATCTGTCGTGATGCTGCACAACACAGTGAGACTGGCATCGCTGTATATATCCACAGTAGCATATTTCAGTTTATTAAAAAAAAAAAAATGATCTAGAGACCACAGGAGTTGAATGTAGACCTTTTATTCCAGCAGCAGCAGATTGTGCCAATTTTGAAAGAATGTCAGTGATGGGACAGTGGTAGACATTTCAGTCCATCTTCGTGTCCTCATAGTCATACAGAACCTGTAGCACAGAGAGAGGATATGAGAGTTACAACTGTTTTATTGAAAAGGTTTGCCAGTCCTACTGTCCCAATGGTCAGCAGGCTGAGACCTAGAGGGAGAGGGCAGACACTTAATAAGACATCCCCACTATATTTCCACTTTGGACTGCTGGGAGGGGCAAGTTAAAACGTCTCTGCCAGGGGTGCAGTAAGCAGCTGAATGACTCCACCACAGGCACTACCTTTTTCTTCAGCGAACTTGGCTGGCAGGAATGACTGGTTGTCTGACTGCAGGCAGATATTGTCAATTTTCATTTCATCTTTTTTCCCCCTATAGGTAAAGTCAAAAACCACACAATAAATAGCAAGGTTTCTGTCTTCATACTCCACCATCATGCTGTGTGCAAAGCGAAGCACGACTAAAAGACAGTGCATATCGATATTTGACGTGTAATATTCCATGAGTGCTATAGTAAGGTGAGGTAGGGTAATGTCGTGGGTCCTCATGGAGGACAATGTTTGTACAGCAGATCAACAGAAGAAAAAAGGTGAAAGGAGTAAATTCCAAGTTCAAGTGTGTGCATGCTAGTCAAGTGTGTATGTGTGTGAGTGAGAGAGAGAGAGAGAGAGAGAGAGAGAGAGAGAGAGAGAGAGAGAGAGAGAGATCATGTGTTATATGTGTGTGTGTGTGTGTGTGTGTGTGTGTGTGTGTGTGTGTGTATAAAAACCATCGGCTAAAGAAAGTGTCATTTGTATACAAAAGCATAACTGTGTCCACAGACTGTGTGACGCCATGGCATTCCCTGAACGCCTGGTGTTGTCAGATGTGAAAATTGAAATTGATGTCGCTGTAGAACCAGAACCACCATCACGCCAGTGCTACTATTTCCTTCCTGTAGATCACATGGAAGTTTGCTGTATGCATTGTTTAATTAATGACAAGAAATCAGAGCACATTGCGCAGAAGATTACAGGGTATTAACCTGCATCCCAAACCCACCTCTTCAGCGTCTGTGGCGTGACTCCAGGTCCTAGCAGAAGGAAAAAAATGGTATTTATGTACCCAGCCACTGTACAATCTTAGAACCTAAACCTTAAGGAAATATGCACGGAACTATCAGCTGTATTTGTTGACAACTAAGATTCCTTCCTTGTTTGGAGTCGTGCCCCCAGAAAAGATATGTATAAATCTCCCTTAGACATCAGCCAACTCCACCAGGAGACCCTTCTTGGAAATCCTGCCAGTCCCAAGCCTGGATAAAGGAGGAGGGTTGGGGCATGGGCAGCTATCCCACCCCATAAAACAAAAACACAGCCACAGAAAAACGCCAACCAAGAATCAAATCCACACCTCAACCCTAGGAAGTGATGGTTCTTTGACAAGAAGATGTATAACGGAATGTGGTGAAAGCCTAAAGTCTTGGGAAGCCACAAGGCCAGCTGCAAAAGAGTTCGGCCAAGGAACACCTGTTGCCAGGACCTGGAAGTTGACATTAGGATAAGATAAGATAATGTTGCTTATTGCCCCAGCCGACCGTGAAGGGCCATACCAGGGCTGTCACCACGTTAAATCAACTCACAAGAGCTGTAAGTTGGGCTGGTTTAGACAGTACATTAAAAGCTGAAACAGAAAAGGACTTTTCTTGTGTGCATCTGTGTTTCCTGAAGAGCTACTACAGCTGGCTTTAAATCTTGGCAAAGAAGTTGAAGCTCCTCAAAATTGGAATGGAGACCTCAGATATTCCAATGGAAGATGGTTGTGTCCATCATAAAAGAGATATGATGAAGGAAAACAAACCTTGTAACTCTTCACCAGCAAGTTCCTTTCATTCCATGTTGACATCTTCTAGATCCGAGAGAACTGCAAATCTGTTGGTGTTTGAACTTTCTCTCCGCTTTTTTTCTCTTGATCTGATAAAATATTCATCGCTTTCTTTTTAGGCGCGATTTTGCCTTTCCTCCAGAACCGCCAGCTCCCTTGCTGACAACTGTAGGGTGCCCTTTGGAGGATTTTGTGGGGGTGGTCTTCAACAACTTCCACTTTCTGCCGCCCTGAAGGGCCTGTAGGTCTTTTGTCCCCTGATGGTCTGGGGACAGGAGTAGGCTTTGAAGACTGAGTCATAAATGAAGGTGATGACTGCTGGGGTTTGTGACATGCAGTGTTTCTGCCTGAGGCTACAGACTTGGTTTTCTGGTTCTCTCTCGGCAAACGAGGATTCGACTGTATGCACGCCGATGCTGACTGTTGTTGGCTTCCTTACTGCAGCTGCAAACGAGAGCCCAGCAGTTGTTTGACTCTTCATTACAATCTTTTTGCCTCAAAAAACTGGATTCTCCGTTCAGTTTTGATTCCCTGAATTTCCTTTTCTTTCAACCAGTTTTGGGCAGGGTCTTCGATGATGATGGGTGCTTGCCTCCACAGTTGGCACAGAGTGGTGGACTGTCACACACAGCCTGGTGGACTGGCTGGCAGCAGGTACCACACACCTCTTCTTGCATGCATCTATCCGTCACATGGCCAAACTCTGGCACTTGAAACAGTGCAGAGGGGATGGGATGGGATGTACAGCGACACTGAAACTCTCAGGTAGCCCACCGTAATCGACTCCGGGAGAGAAGTAGAGCAGAAGGCCAAGAAGAGGGTGTCTGTTGGAACTCTGTCATTGCCTTTGCACACAAGTACATGATGAACGTTGGTCACTCCTTGCGATGCCAGTTCCAACTTGATTTCTGCCTCCGACACTCCTCTCATCCCCCCCTCATTGTACCATCCTTTCCTCCAATGATCCTCAAAACACCAACTCCGACAATCTATCCAGCAAAAGTGGCCACACACACTCCCACTCAAACTCCAATGATTCATCAACTCAGGACAACAGTGAGTCTGTCAATAGCTGTTCCCATGAGGACTGTCCTAAGGGAACATTTTGTGGCAGTAAAGCACACCCTACAGGCTGAAGTCTCTTCTCTACATTCAGCAGCTTTCAAGAAGTAAGACAGACACTTAAAAAAAAGAAATAGATTCCCTCACAACTCAGTTACATCATCTGTTATCTCAGAACAAATCACCACCTCATAAAGTCATCAACTTCCCAACAACCTTGGTAGAGGCAGAAAACAAACGCCAGCTGTCTGAAAATCCTTCCCCTCCTCTTTCATCAAGCTCTACCTTTCTCAGTGGACTGACAGTCAGATCCACTAGTTACGTCTCTTCATTCAATTTATCAATGGCACACTAATTAAGACGTCAAGTGGAAAAAGGAATAATACCAGAAGGTGCAAAAAAAGCAAGACGATTCTGTCAATATGATTTTTCGGCATGTGTGACACCTAAATCGTTGGACACCGGCAACTGTGTATCAAGGTCATTCAGCCGGGAGTACACACATGCACCGCAAAAGTGATGAGCGGGAGAAAGGTGAAGACCATGTTGGAAAGATGTGCAGCATCTTTAATGACGGTGTCAGAGTTTATGTTAAAACTGGTGACATCGAGATCACGCACAGAACCGGCAGATGTACCAGTGAAAAACCACGGCCAAGTCCCAGCTGGCATAAAACCGTTTCTTCTTTTCGACCACCTGAGGTGGATGAGAGGAACTTTTTTAGATTTGGACTGATCTGGAAGAGTTTGTTATCCATCTGTGTATTCCAATCCTCCTGCCAGAGATCTCTGACATAATCATTAACTTTTGGTTTTTGATCTGTGTGTAAGGGATAGATATGTTAGACAGTTTCCCTGTTGTGGCATTCTTGGCCAAACGATCAGCCATTTCGTTCCCTCCATAGTCCAATGCCAGCATGACCAGGAACCCAAGCCAGAACGATGCTGTGACCTTCTGCTTTCAACGTAGCAAAAGTTTTTTTTTTAAGTGTAGAAGTTTAGGATGACAGAGGTTACGGCCAGCTTTTGCCTCCAAAGCTGACAGCGAATCAGACAAAATCAGAAAGTCTGTGGGGATGAGAACAATAACGAACAAAGTGACACTGTGCAGTCTCTCTCAGACAATTGTGTTTACACCAATTAACTGAGAAAGGAATGGCTGCGATCTTTGTTTGAGTCGATGATTTGATTGTTGGTGCAAACTGTGATACACTGTTATGTGAAACGAAGCAGATGTTCAAAGAAAGATTCAAGATGAAAGACATGAGAAAAACTGTCATACTTTCTAGGCACAAGGCTGAATACACTGCTCTCACAGCCGCAGTTCAAGAGACTTTGTATCTCAGTTCTCAGTGATGTTCATTGGCATTAGACATCAAGATGATTTGCCTTTGATATTTGAAGACAATCAGGAAACAACTGCTCTAACAAATAACCCCAGTGAACTGTCAAAGATCAAAACATATTGATGTCCAATGCCACTTCATACATTCAGAGGTGAACATGGGCAAATATGTGCTGAAATACTGTCTCACTTATGCCACTTCATACATTCAGAGGTGAACATGGGCAAATATGTGCTGAAATACTGTCTCACTTGTGAAATGCTAGCAGATATATGACAAAACCTGCTACTGAATCCCAGCTCAACAAGTTCAAACATTTTTTTTTTTTTTGGGGGGGGGGGGGGGGGGGGGGGATTTTATGGAGAAGGATATTGTACATATAAAATGTATGGTTGTTGAACAAATGAATGAAAATTGTTTCGATCAAGTGGGAGTGTTAAACATAGTATCATGATCTTACGATTCTTCATTTCTGGTTAAAAAAACGACAACATCCACTTATGGTTAATAAAAACAACGGAGATCATTATTCTTCCTTCTGCCATTTAATGGTCAGTGTTCGTCTGCTGCACTGAACAAGTGTTCAATTGTTTGCTGTCTGTATTTTCCTCCTTCATGTCCAGCCACAACGCGCTTCCACAACAGTTGCTAAATGAATTGATTCTGGTACTGTTCGTTCCATACATACATTGTAATCACATTATGAAAATGTGTACATGTTGAAATTATTGATGCACTGTAGTTGTCTAATTAATATCCTTACCAGTATGTACTATGTTAATGCTTTAGAAAAGGAATGTAATAATCTCTCTCTCTCTCTCTCTCTCTCTCTCTCTCTCTCTCTCTCTCTCTCTCTCTCTCTCTTCCGGTATCCTACCAGTGCAGACGTGTTTTAAACCTTCGCCGCACAGAGTGGGTCTGTCAGACCCACAGCGGCATAAAAGTCCCCATATCTCCGGAACTATTAAAGCTACAGTTATGAAATTTTATGACTTTTCCTGACTCGTAAGTCCCTTTCCAGTGACAAAATTTGGAATTGTTACATCATAAGAGAAAGGAGTAATTAATGATGTAATTTCATTATCCTAATTCATCCCAAGGTGGGCCTCTCAGCCCCACATATGAGAAAGAGGAGCAAAGGCCAATACCCTTATTCGTCCAATGGTGGGCCTCTCAGACCCACATATGAAATAGAGAGGAGCTACAGCCAATAATACCCTTATATATCCCAAGGTGGGCCTCTCAGGCCCACTGGAAAGGAGGGGGGTGGATTATTACTTCGCAGCGCATGTCTGGCACTGCACCGGTAGTCTGAGAGAGAGAACTCGCGCCCTTTTCATCAACGCATCCTGTGCAGTAAAGCTACCACTGAGACTCCACGGCAAGGAAAAAAAAATCCGTTCGAAGATATTTGTTTATCATCATCATCAAACACTCTGCCAGCAGAAGCAGCAACGAAGGTAAGATCTATCGCACTGTTGCAATTTTACTTTCTTCATATAGTTTGCGTGTGTGTGTTTGTGATGCTAAAAGGCATAATGCTTCAGTGACTTGCGGTGATCACTTGAAGAAAACCCACATGAAAGTTCCCCCCCCCCCCCCTCCCTGTGTCTGTTGCATACATTACAGATCCAATTTGTGATGTTCAGCCAATGATTTGGCATGGGCAATTTATGCGATTCATTGAATGCCTGTGTGTTTCATCTTGATTGAATAATTTAAAAAAAAAAAAAGAGAGAAAAAAAAAGCAGAGAGAACACTCCCTACCTTCCTGCACAAAAAAAAGAAAAGTAAAAAAAAAAAGTGTGTGTGTGTGTGGAGGAGGGGTGGTGGTGGCAAATCAACATATTAATATTTATGCGTTTGGGATGTTGCAGGAAAAATGGAGCGACCAAGTCTATTTGAAGCTCTAATTGCAGCCAATGGCGAGGACATAATCGGAACAGCTGGGGTTGCAACCAATGGCCAAGATGAGGGAGAATCATGTAAGCTGATTATCTTGATTTTTCAAACATAAATATGCTGCCATGGTCTCATAGGTGTGCATGCAATAATTTACTTTTAGTACATATGTGTGATGAATAAAATAAGATGAAGAGATAAACTCTGGGGAGACCTGGACAACAGAAGGTCCTGGACAAGTATTTCGGCCCTGAACTCCTTACACTCTAAGGGGGCCGGACTGCACCCAGGTCATGACTCTTGGGTGCAAAAACTTGCAGACTATGCGTGCATATTGTGTGTGTGTGTGTGTGTGTGTGTGTGTGTGTGTGTGTGTGTGTGTGTGTCTGTGTGTGTGTATGTGTGTGTGTCTATCGTGTGTTTGGAGGGCCAGTATGATGTGGGCATGCATATATTTACGCTGTGTGATTACTAAGTACATGGTATGTGTGTGTGTGTATGAGAGAGAGAGAGAGAGACAGTGTGTGTGTGTGTGTGTGTGTGTGTGTGTGTGTGTGTGTGTGTGTGTGAATGCTTATACATGTTGAATGCTTCTTTGTTTTATTTTTGTAGAATGTGTGTGTGGGGGGGGGGGGGGGGGGTGTGTGCATATGTGTGTGTTGTGTGTGTCTGCGCATACGCACGCGTGTGTGCATGTGAATGTAATATGTTATGCATATGTCTATTGATTATGTTCAACACATTGTGTTTCAGTGCGCCTGGTGGAGACAACCGCAACACCTGAGGACTATCCCAGTGGAAATGACGAAACGAGTGATGAAGAAGGTCCTCTGCCGCCTAATGACTCGGACGATTCCCCAGATGAGGAGGAAGAGGTGGAAGAAGACGAAGAACCAGGCCCAAGCTCCCAAACGGCCAAAGATGGGACCAAGTGGCAAAGTGACCCCCCACAAAAAAATAAAGCAGGCAGAACATCATCCAAAAAACATATTCAGGCCACCCCCCACTCAGCTCATAGGATGTCAGCACGTTTCAGACCCCTCTGATGCCTTTCGTCTTTTTCTGTCTGATAAGATCATCTCAGATGTGGTGAAGTTCACCAAATCTTGAGGGAAAGCGGGTCCTGAAGGAAAAATGGATCCCCATGGATGACATTGAATGCAAAGGTCTTCTCGGCATTCTCATCTTTCTTGGCTGCAGAAAGCAAAACATGCTTTCTGTTTGCCATATATGGAATGCTGTGTATGGCCCAAGCATTGTTCGGGCCTGCATGGGCCGCAACAGATTTCAGGAACTTATGACGTACCTCAGATTTGATGACAAGGCGACCAGGACTTCCAGGAGACAGAGGGATCCGTTTGCCCCTTTCCGGGACATATGGGATGACTTTATGAAGGCTCTTAGAGAGCAGCATTACATCCCAGGCCCTCTGCTCACTATTGACGAGCAGCTAGTCCCATTCCGGGGAAGGTGTCAGTTCCTTCAGTACTTGCCATCGAAACCAGATAGATATGGGATAAAGATTTTCTGGGTGGCTGATGCCGAGCAGAATTTCCCTCTGCTGGGCATTCCATATCTTGGACGGCCAGCTGGTCAAGAGAGACAGGTGAATCTTGGCCGCAACATTGCGATTGAACTGGCCACGCCATTCTTTCAGACTGCAGAAATGTCACTTGTGACAATTATTTCACCGACCTCAGTCTTGCTGAAGTCCTTCTCAAGAATGGCCTGACCGTAGTTGGCACAGTTAGAGGGAACAAACGCTTCCTTCCTGATTCATTCAAGTCCGCACCGAGCTTCTGACTCGAAGATTCATCCCAAGGTGGGCCTCTCAGACCCACATACCGCCAAAGAAGCAATGGGCTGTTTACCCCTTAATAATCCCAGCGTGGGCCTGTCAGACCCACAGGGTTGCAGAGCAGGCAAGCGAGCGATAGGGCGTAGGGCTGAATTTCAGCCGTCACCAGTGCATCTTGAAACAAGCATGGCATCACAAGCATCCATGGTGGAAGAAGAAGCAGAACGAGAACTTCGCGCTGCTTTGGGTGTATTGGGGTAAGTAATTTGATCGCCCATGTTGCATCCTTGTTATTACTTATTTGTGTACACTTTTGAAACATTTAAGAAATCCTGCCCGTTTTTTAAATACTTTTCGTGTTGTGAAGTTAGCTGCATGAACTGCTGCCGAGTTTCAGGATGCAGCATAGCAACACACACAGATCTAGCGCTCTATTACGCTGTGTGTTTATAGGGGACTAGTTTATGAATATCCATTGTGTCTATGGCTAGCAATGGCTGCAGCAACTTATCGAAATTGAATTATCGAATTGAATCTAAACTATTTGCACCCTAACAATATGCATTGTGAAGCTGGTTGTCTGCAGGCAAGCGATGGTGCCACGTTTCATGGTGCCACGTTTCGCGCGCTGGGCCTTTTTGCGGTGTCAGCGGCGCTACAGTAAATTTGGATCCCCTTTCAAAAAAAGCCTTTTCCAACAAAAACGGTTTTGGGGGATTAGTTTTTTATATATGACACTTTTGCATCTATTGTTATATGTTTACATATGATGTACGTATCATGCGAGCTCAAGTGTACAGATTGCTCTGCATGTGTTTTGATGTAGTTTTACTTAGAAGTTTTTATTTCTGTTCCATGTATTTCTACATAAATGTGAGCATGAGTATAAGAGCAGATTTGGAATACACACACACACACACACCACACACAGGTTTTTGTGGGGGGTGGGGGTGGTTGGATGTTTGCAAGAGTGTTTGCATGAGTTGGAAGTTTGTTAGCAATGTGCCCATGTCTATTGTGTATTATTATGAAATTAATACTCCGAATAAACTATATTTTCCTTTCATTATATTTACCACTTACGACGGGGAAAAATATAATTTCATAATGATTTCTTGCAGTGTTCCCTTGTATGTAGGTTTGTGGCTTTATTGACATTGTTTTTTTGTTCCTTTTCAGCCTGACGATGCCACCGGGGATGAGGCACATCGTCTTCCACACAGGAGAAGAGACCGCTCGTCGGTATATCGCTCCCTCTATGGGAGCCTCATCGTAAGTGTTTTTATCTTGTCAGTTATACACACACATGCGCAGACACACACGCATGAACAAGTCTTTCTTTTCTATTTCTCTCCTGCCACCCTCCCAGCAGACAACACGCCATACAAACATATGACATGGAAGACAAGAAATGTGATGAACGTAAATATTTTACTCATAACATGAGGTAAATTAATGTCATTTCCAAATGTAAACAAATAGCCCCACAAAATCAATTTTGCTATGAATAGGCACTGCTCAAAATTTTCCATCTGTTCACATTCCATTTAAAAAATTGTAACATTTTCTGTCCTAGTACTGCAGTGAAGAACACATAAAAATGTACATGTTTTTTCTTCCTGAACATTGTATTTCAGCAATCCAAGGTACACATACTAATTTCATTCTATACAAATTTCATTCTATGCAAGTAATAGAGAGGAACATAATAGTTCTTTTTTACATTTGTGTATGTTTCAGTACGTTGGCAAAATCAAGATACCCGGGGGGAGAAGGACGCTGGTGTATCCCGAAGAAATTCGGGATGCAGTACGCCAGCGTTTTGGCAACCCGAGGGACGCTGGTGCGTACGACCGCCAGTACCTCGACAAGGTAACATATTTTCCTTTATTCCTTCTAACACCTGTTCCTTTGTAATCATGTTGCATAAGAAATATGAAGAAAGAAAATGAAATGTGTCACATTCTCCTACAGTTGATAACTTGTTATCACCAGGAAACCCAAAAGTGATTATATTTATTGTCAAAACTGAAAACAAAGCACAAAAGTTCTTTTCCAATTGTGAATGCTCACTGTATAATATGACCAATTTCACAGGTGCGGGACCATTGCCAGGAGCTGGTGTATGCGACATGAAAATGTTATCATGCAGGACATGAAAATGTTAGAGAGAGAGAGAGAGAGAGAGAGAGTTTATATACAAAATATGGCATGCAAAATTACTTTTACTACATAACTATTGTTTCAGGGCTACCACATTACGCTGGAAGCTATGGCTGCAGCAAAGTGGAGAGACCCCCCTAAAAACTTGCAAACTTTGCAAGTGAACTGCCTTTCGCGGCATGTGAGCAAGATCGACTCCTGAAATAAAATAACACAATCGAAGTGGATGCTTGTCGCTCTGCTTTTCTTCAGAAATGAGAGAGTGTGTGTGTGTGTGGTTATTTCATTATAACGCAACAATGATTTACAGCAAAGTTTTTCAAAGTTTATGTGGCAATGCAAGATAAATAAGACGGTATGCTCACCGTACATTTTCATTTCTAACTTCTCCAAATCAGTGAGTGATGTGGATGTGCATGCACCCAACGATTCACGTGGATTGTGTATTGTGTACCAACATGTAGCGTGATATGAAACAAGCCTGCATCATGACCTAGTTCCCCTTCAGCCAACTGCCACACAACTGAGTACAGTTTGCAGTCATGGGTCCGATCACGCCTGACAACGTCTGACACGCATTCACAATCAATGCCACAGTGGAGATATGCATTATTTCATAGAAACATTGGTGCTTACAAACCAACCAGCATCAACAGCTCATGGATTGACTACAGATCAGACCACAACATTTTCAACAAAAATTTACCCACTAGCTGCACCAGACTACTACCAGACCTATTCCAGTCAACAAATGAATTGCGGTTCAGATCAAACCCAAGCAAAAAAACTCCTGAAGATCCACATTTACTACACAACTAACAAAGTCCTACTTCAGGGGCAGGCTTGCCAAAACTGGGTTGACAAGAGTTCAAAACACTGCATGCCATTGTACACACGCTGTCCATGGCGCCAGTCTCAACACACAACTGACCAGTCTCCGCAGCCCTCCCTGTCACTTCAGTGTGTAGTGAACACCAGAAGAAGCTCTGTGCAGCTCTCACCACTCAGACAGACATACCCACACAGCACCCAATGGAGCGGGGGGGGAGGGTGAGCCACCCGCTTCAGAAGAAGCAGGATTGTTCTCTTCCGTCTCCACACCCTGCAACTCTTTAAGTGCCTGTTTTGTGTTCCCCATGTCCATCCCACACTACACAATCCTCTTTTTACTACTTTCCCTCCATGACCATATAGTGACTCGCCCTACATCATCATCTGTTCTTGTGATAGAAAGGACATCAACTCTATTCCGATGAAAAATGTTAACCTCTTTCAAGAACTCAAAGATCGCGTCAGGCGGAAACATCTCTGAACAAGGTTTTCATGGAATCTGCTGTAAAATGTTTGTGTCTCACATCGTGCAAATCCCAACACTCTAAAAGAATATGTTTCATTGTGAGGGGCACATGACACGGAATGCACCAAGGAGCTTCTTCACTCTTAAAAGGTAGGAATGGGTAAAATACGAATGGCCGGTGTGCAGCCGGCACAGAAACTGTCTCTTCTTTACGACCACCAGACGAAGACGGGAGGAACTCCTTTAGGTTTGGACGGATCTGAAAGAGTTTGTTATCCGTCTGTGTATTCCAATCCTGCCCAGAGGTCTTTTACATAATCGTTAATTTTGGGTTTCAGATCCGAGCAGGGGATAGGTGTGTTTGACAGTTTCTCTCTTGTGGCATTCTTGGCCAAACGATCCACCATTTCGTTCCCTCCGATGCCAACATGACCGGGAACCCAAGCCAGAAGAATGTTGTAACCCTCCGCTGTCAACTTGGTAAAAAGGTCAAAAAAGTGTAAAAGTTCGGGGTGCTGAAGGTTGCGGCCAGATATAGCCTCCAAAGCCGACAGCGAGTCCGACAAAACCAGAAAGTCCCTCTTTGGAGACTGGGAGATTATTTCTTAGTGCCAGAACCAGAGCTGTAAGTTCAGCAGAGTAGGCAGAAGAAGCGTCTGAAGGAATATGTTCTAACAGTATTTGAGAAGGAGCACCAGGGCAGTAGGCTGCACAGGCCACTCCATCTTCAGACTTGGAACCGTCAGTGAAAATTTTCTGATAGGATGGGAGTTTTGAACTCAGCTCAGCATACAACGCCTTGTATGCCAGAGAGCTGGTGGACTCTTTTTGCGAAAAGCTGCAAGATCAAAACGAATGTCTGGTGTGAAAAAAAGGTCCACGGAGGCTCATCTGGAAACTTGGAAAAAATCAGACACAACTCCTAGGTCTAGACCTGCATTCCGTGCGTGAGGCTGCATACGAAGGCCAAACGACGGAATACAGGTAGGGTTGTTTTCGAATTTGTTTTGGAACTGAGGGTCAAAGACACAGTCATAGGCAGGGTTTTCTGGTTCAGAGAACAGTCTGATATAGTAGTTCAAAGATAGTTTCAACCTGCGGTTGACAGTGAGGGTTCACCTGCCTCTGCGTACAGGCTGTACACAGGGGTGGTGGTGCGGAATGCTCCAAGACATAGACGAAGCCCTTGATGGTGGATAGGGTCTAAGAGTTTGAGGTAAGACGGTCTTGCAGAGCCATACACAGCACAACCATAGTCCAGTTTGGAACGGACCAGGGCTCTGTAGAGGTGCAGCAAAGTTTTCTTATCAGCGCCCCAGTCAGTGTGTGCTACGACCCGCAGAATATTCAGAGCTTTCTGGCAAGAAGTTTTGAGGTTTTTAATATGGCTGAGAAAGTTCAGTTTTTGATCAAAAATAACCCCCAGAAATTTCGCTTCCTTAACAGCTGGAATGGTGGTCTTATCCAGAAGAATTTCAGGATCAGCAAAAATTGACGAAAATTGTGAAAATGGATTGACTGGGTTTTTGTACGTGAAAAGGTAAACCCGTTGTCCTCGGCCCACTGTTGAATCCTGTTGACACAAAGTTGGAGTCGCCGCTGTACGCTGGCGTAAGAAGCTCCAACTGCGTACAGCGCGAAGTCGTCAACGAACAAAGAAGACTCAGAGCCCTGGCTTACCGATTTCACAATGTCATTGATCTTAATGCTGAAAAGGGCAGGAGAAAGGATGCTGCTCCCCTGAGGCACACCCAACTCCTGCCCATGGATGTCCGAGAGTGTGGTGCCAACACGCACCTGGAACTGTCGATCAGCCAGAAAGTTTTCGATAAACATAGGCAGATAGCCACGAAAACCAAGTTTATGCAAATCCATGAGGATCCCTGATTTCCACGTGGTGTCATATGCTTTTTTTCTAGGTCGAAAAAGATAGCGACCACATGCTGCTTGTTGACAAAGGCGTTGCGAATGGTGGTTTCTAGACGGATTAAATGGTCAACTGTCGAGTGGTACTTGCGGAACCCGCACTGTTCACTGGCCAAAGGCCGTCGGTTTCCAGCTTCCACATCAGACGGGAGTTGACCATCTTTTCCATCAGCTTACACAGGCAGCTGGTCAGAGCTATTGGGCGATAGTTTGATGGGTTGGTAGGGTCCTTTCCAGTTTGGGGATGGGAATGATCAGGGCTTTCCGCCAGGAGGGCGGGAAGCACCCTGTGGTCCAGATATGGTTATAGACTTTGAGAAGGGTCTGGAGACAGCTTTCTGGAAGGTGTTTCAAAACCTGATAATGAATGTCATCCAGACCAGGGGCAGAGTCATTGCAGGTTTGCAAAGCTGATTTTAGTTCGCTAATCGAGAAAAGGCAGATTGTAAGCTTCAGAGTTGTCTGATGTGAAATTGTATGAAGATTTCTCTCTAATTTGCTTGTTTCTTAAAAAGGCTGCAGATTTATTTAAAGATGAAGAGTTCTGCTGGATGGTGGAGGCCAACAGATTGGCAACAGCTTGTTGTCAGTGATCAAAGCATCGGCAAGTTTCAGGTGATGAATGGAGGGGTTGGTGTTCTTCCCTTTGATTTTTCTGATGATGTTCCAAACTTTTTCTTTGAAGTTTTAGATGTCAGTGCGGAGCAGAAGTTTCTCCAGACCGACGTTTACTGATTTTGAAAGTATGTCTCGATTTAGCACGGAGTTTCTGATGGGCTCGGGCGTTAGGACCAGAGGGTCGTTGGTATACCAGACGCTGAGCCCGTTTACGTACTTTTGAGATTTGTTGGCAGTCAAAATTAAACCAGGGTGTCTTTGGGCATTTGGGGTTTGTTTGAGGAAATTGGAATGGAGGCCTTGGCGCATTTTATGAGGATATTGGAAACCGTTTCTGCGGGATCCGGACTTTGTAGAACTTCCTCTGTGAGTTCCCCACGGACAGTTCCTGCAAAAAGATCCCAGTTCGCCTTGTTGAAATTTAGATGTTCTGGAACAGTGCGGCTTTCAGTTATTTTGGATTTTAGAACAATTGGAAAATGGTCACTCCCATGCAGATCGTCAAGTGCCGACCACTCGTATAGTCCAGGACCAGCGAGGGGTCGCACACTGACAGATCCAAACATGAGAGAGCACCTGTAGCAGAGTGGAGGAAGGTTGGAGATCATCATTAAGACAACACAGGTCAAGCTCTGAGAAGACGTTTTCCAGAAGGAGACCTCTAGACGAAGTATCAACGCTACCCCCAAAGAGGATTGTGCCCATTGAAATCGCCCAACAGCAAAAAAGGTCGTGGAAGCTCCTCAATCAGGCTGACCAGTTCTTGTCGACTGATGGATACAGAAGGAGGCAGATATAGACAACAAATAGTGACCGTTTTATGCAGAGAGACTCTGGCAGCTAAAGCTTGGAGGGGAGAACTGAGGTAGACAGGGCTAAACAGAAGAGATTTGTGGATAAGCAACGACACACCACCCGTCACTCCAACTGCAGAAGGCTGTGCTGGTTTAGAAAGAACATTGAAACCTGATAAAGAGAAAGATTTGTCAGAGCGTATCAGAGTCTCTTGAAGAGCTAAGACAGCAGGTTTTATATGTTGACAGAGGAGCTGCAGCTCTTCAAAATTAGAGTTCAAACCTCGAATGTTCCAGTGAGATATTGAATCCATGAGGATGGAGAGATGGCAACAGACTTCTCAGTCCATTACTGTCTCATCATCATCCGACTGCAAAGGAGAATATGGATTGCGTGTTTCCAAACTGAATGTCTTTTCTCTGGACTTTTTTTTTTCTTGGAAGCTCCGGAGGCAGATGATGGGCAATCCACCTCAATGACCTCTACACCAGAGGGCTTCCCTGGGATCGTGCCTTGATGAGGCACCGCTTGGGGGCCGCGAGTGCCCTTGGGAGGAACAGGGGGTTTTTTGGGGGGGGGGAAGGGGAGCTGTCGAAGCAGAGAGTCTCCCAACCTGTGTCTGCTGGGCAGAATGGGAGGCAGGTTTTACGCCACCACCATGGGAGTTTATCACAGGGGTAGCGGATTTCTTGCCTCCGCTGGGGGCAGATGGTTTCGATTGCAGAGTCTTGGAAAAACTAAAGGTGTCTGTCTGACAGGAGACAGATACTGTAGAAACTTGTTTCACAACCTGAGAATAGGACTTGTTCGGATGCTGCGAACTGCCCAGAACCAACCTTTTTGCCTCGTGGAATGGAATCTTTCTTTCGTCTTCACCCTTTGGATACTACTTTCCTGGCGCCAAACCGGACACTCTCGAGAGGAGGATGGGTGGCCGCCTCCGCAGTTTGCACAACGCGCCGGATGAACGCACGGCATCTCGTGGCTCGGTTGGCAGCAGACGCCACAAATCTCCTCCCCAGAGCATCGATCCCGCACATGGCCAAACTTCTGGCACCGGAAACAACAACGCATCGGGGATGGAACATACAGGCTAACCTTGACGTTCAAATAGCCCACCTTGATAGACTGTGGCAGCGAAGGGGTGCAGAAGGTCAGAAAGAGGGTATTTGTTGGCACTCTTTCAGAACCCTTGCGAATTGTGACTCTTCGCACATCCATGACTCCCTGGGATTTCAGTTCGAACCTTATCTCATCCTCCGATACTCCTCCTTTCAAGTCTGGGCAGCGAATGACTCCCTTTGAAGAATTTAGGTTCTTGTGAGGCGACACTTTGATTTTTCGGTCAACAAGAGTTGTAGATTTCAGGAGCCGATCTGACTGACATTTTGTACCACATTCCACCAGAAATGACCCATTTCTCAGACGTTTGATTGATTTTAGGTTTCCTGACAGACAACTAAAACCTTTCTGGATTGCAAAGGGGCTGAGTGCAGACAAAGGTTTGTCTTCATCAGCGCCCTCCACCACCAACCACGAAGGCCAATCCAGATTCTGTTCGGATTTCTGAGTCCGAGTCAGAATCATGATCACCATCAGATCTCACTTTGTCTCTCTTTTCCTTTTGGAAGGGAGTTTAGATATTGAAGCCATGGTATATGATTTAGGAATTCGTCCCTCCCCTACCCACCCACCATCGAGTCCAACTTAGGGGCCAGGGCCAAGAAACTCGTCTTGGACCCCTTCCAGGTTTCAGGAGGGATATACAACAAAGCAGCACCAACTTACCCTATCCCCCCGATTATGCCCAGCTCCCGGGAACAGAGAACTGAGCACTGCAGGGGTTATCTTGGCCAGCTGGGGGGCTGCCCGTTTTGACCTAACCCCATGCAGGGGAAGCCGGTTGACACACAGAGGCCCATGTGTGCCTCCTGTCTAGGAGAGGTCCGAGCCAAAGTAATGTGTTGAGGGCGCTGGCCCTCTCAATCACCAGGATCTCATCCCCCTCCGTCACAGGTCGCACCGCACGGCAAACGCAGCGGATCTTAAGAAGACCACAGAGAGAAAAGGAGTGTGGGAAAGAAGACTTGACGGGGAGACGAAGATAGAAAAGAGCCAAATAAGAAAGGCAGAAAAAACAAGAAAAGGAGAAAGGCGGGTTACTATTAGTCAGGATCCTCACCCTTAGCCTGTCTGACATGGGAAGCCCTACCAGGGACATCAACTCCTTACCACGTTGCGCTTAGGCCAGACAGCATCTTCGACTTTCAGGCCTAGAAGCATTTGAAAAAAACTAGCCTATCTTCAAGTATTGATGCCCCCGCCAGCAAAGCCTAAGGGATCACAGGACCACGCAAGCCCTCCGACCACGGCAAGCTCAGTCATGTCTTCATCTGCCAACTACAAATTACCCTCTCGCAAAAGCAAAACAACCAATAAAAAAATCTAAATTTAAATCAGATTCCAACTCCTCTGCACCCAACAAAAGCAACCTCTCCATTCTCCCCAGACACAAAATACCCCTTCTTCTCTCACTGCACACTGCATTCAGGATGCACCACCCCCCTTCAGCCCTACTAACATAACTCGGTGACAAAATACAGGACAACCCATCCCCCCAATGTGACAAATCCTCCGACTCACATATCAAACCATCTCCCCTTTGTGAGAAGACACCTCTCCCTGAAAAATATCTCCCCAACGTGTCCCTCCCCACCTTCTTCAAAAGGTTTCCGTTGGGAGATGGACCACAACAATACTGCTGAGTGACTGCATCCTGAGAGGTATTGATAGCCCTAGGGTCAGCACTCAGGTAGAGTGTGTCAACGAGCTGACTGTCACCAGCCTGACTCAGCGGCTTGCAAAGCAGACACCACCAACCCAACCATGATGCAGGCTACTTTCCATGTGGGGGTTAGTGACTGCAACGAGCTTTTAACATCACAGTCAGCTAGTGCAATTTCAACACAGCAGTGGCAAGAGCTCATTGTGCAGTGCCACCCAGTCTTCAGGCCTCTGCGATTATCCGGCCAGGGGGCGGCACCCTCTGCACACCATCATTGGCTCCTGCAACGACCACCTTCAGGAGGCCTGCTCAGCAATGGGGATCAAATTCATCAACCATTGTGCCACCTTCACCACTCAGGGTGGTGCCCCAAGACTGGCAGTGCCCCAAGACTGGCGTTGTACTACACCTCTCTACACAACCCAGGTGGAAGGGAGTGGAACGTATGACACAGAACCTCTTCTCCCCTAGACCACAGGCCCTCCTACCCACCCCCTACACGCCACACATCTTGTGTTACCAACAGCGCACTACCGTCCCAGATCCCCTCTCCTCCCTCCCCCATTCACCCTCTCAGAATTCCCAAACCTCACGTCAGGTCTACGCACTTCCCATTTGTCTCCCCCTCCCCCCTCAAGGAAGCCCCTCCAAGACCATCCAACTCGCTTGTGGCTACACAGAGAGACCACAAGAACGTTTAGCCAGCCTCAAGTAACACCAATACTATTGACACAGCACCTTCACTACTGCACCCTCCCCACTCCAGCAAGCCCCTCCAAAACCATGTTGGCCAGATGTGTGCACAGGCAGCGTCAGCAGCACTGGCCCACTCACAGGTCTCCCAGCCAACCAAAGTGAGTGCCTCCTATGTGTGCTGCTGCCAGGCGAGCCTGCTCTTCCCCCATCTCCCTGGTACAACAGGTCTGTCCCTCCCCTGCCCCTTCCTCCACCCTTAGTTGCTTTCCAGGGACCCTGTCTCCTTCACGTCATCCATGGTATTGGTCACTCTTTGTACCCCCCCCCCCCCCCCCCCAGCACTCCATGCTCCCTCCCCACTTCCTCTCAGTGTGTGTGAGTGTGCATAAATGTTTTTAATTGTACATGCATCTATATGACCATGGGTTAAATTTTTACGAATGGTAACAGTTTGTGTTTGGATGAGTGTGTGTTTGTAGGGGAGGGAGGGGGGTTAAGTGTGTGAATGTGTGTGTGTGTGTGTGTGTTCTGTATGAGTGCGCTCTGTGTATTTGTGTATGTGTGTATGTGTTTGAGTGTGCGTATGTGTCTGTATGTATGGGTGTGTGGGCATGCGCACAAGCACGCATGCCAGAGTTCTCACATCTGTATATGTATGTGTATGTATGAACCATTAACTTGTGCAGTATGAACCATTAACGTGTGTACGTGTGTGTGTGTGTGTGCATGCGTGTGTGTGCGTGCATGCACGCACGTGTGTATGTGTGTGTGTATGTGTGTGTTCTGTATGAATGTGGTGTGTGTGTGTGTGTGTGTGTGTGTGTGTGTGCGTGCATGCATGCGTGCGTGCTTGCGTGTGCGTGCGTGCGTGTGTGTGTGTGCACGAGCACGCGTGCATGAGCACTCACGTCTGCATGTGCATGTATGCAGATAAACCATTAACTTGTACCATTAGTGCTGATTCCATGGAGCCAGAAATGAAACAAAAGCAACAGCTGTGTGACAAAAGACTGCGCTGCAAAGTGTAAACCAAAGTACTGTGGTGTACAAGGCCTCACTTATTGTTTCAAATATGCCATATGGTTTTCCTCACATTCTACACGTTTTCCTTCCAGTGGAAAATAAGCTTGTGATGCTTGATCTCCATATCTTACCATAAATGTGTGTGTGTGTGTGTGTGTGTGTGTATGTGTGTGTGTGTGTGTGTGTGTGTGCGAGTGTGTGTGTGCATGCGTGCGTGCGCACGCGTGCATGTGTGTGTGTGTGTGGGGGGGGGGGGGGGGGGGGGGTCTGTGTGGTGGAAAGATCTCGTGGAAAAAGTGATGGAGTTGGGGAAGAAAGTTGGGGTAGATCTAGAAATCATGGACATCTCTGTTGTGCATAGAACTGGCCTAAAAAAAAAACACAACTCTGCCGCTGACCATATGGCACATGAATAAGCGCTTGTTGGGGAGCTGGGCCGCCTACCCCTTGTAGAACAAGCGGGGCTTGTCTGGACATAGGTCGGGGGCCAGCCTTTGAGTTGGGGATCACAGAGGAGCTCGACCCTCCGATGGGCTGGCGTGTTGTGTGTTGGCCGGTTGGAGAGATCGTGTCAGCCCGACTGTCAAAGGGGCAGGCAACCCTAGACGCTCTTTGACCCTCCCTGGTCCGTGGGTTAGAGTTATCTCCCCTGTCCCGTGTTTCGCCTTTCTCACCCCATGGGTCTTGGTGCCGTGGTCAAAACGCAGTGGGGATCCCGGGTTGGGGGGGGGGGGGGGGGGGGGGGAGTAGGGGTCTGGGAACAGTCATTGACTGTCCCTAATTAAGACTACTAGGGTAGAACTTCTCCCGTTTATCCTCCCCAGTTAACTCCATGTGGTCGGATGCCAGTGCCTTCCTTAAAATCTGACGGGGTGATTAGCCTGGTGGCTTCACTTAGAGCTACATACGAAATGTGTGCCTGTGTATGAGTAGGGGGGGGGGGGGGGCTGGCTGGATGTTGGTTGGTTGAGACACAGGGTATTGGACAGAGATGTGCTGGCCAATAGAGCTACTATGTATGAAGCTGAGGGGGTGTCCCCCGAGTGTGTGTGATATATAGACATGTTATAAGTTAGCGAGAGTTAGCGAGAGGAGAACACAACTGGGCTCTCGTTCACCGCTCTCAAGCAACGTACAACACCAAGGAGAGGCCTGAGACTCAGGAGAAGGTGAACTCTGTGGACTGACGAGGAGGAGACCACGAGAGCGAGACCCATAGGGCAGAATCGCAGCAGCTCTCTGAGACAGGGAACAGAGGTGTCTGTGACTGTGACGAGATCCGACGGGGGGAAAGGCCAACCCCCCAAATCTCGTGAAGGTTTGGGTCTGCCCTATTTGTAGTGTTTGCCTGGGACATGCAACCAGTAGGGAGACTGTCGCCAAGCGTTCCTAGATTCCCGTCGTCCGTGTGACTTCCGTGAATCTCCGGTGAAGGAACTTTGGGTGTCAGGTGTGAGAGAGGAGTCGGCGGGCAGTGCCCTGAGATTCCTGTGCGTGACACACTCCCAGTCAGGCGTGACCCACGGCGAAGTGTTGGTGTGTCGGCAGTACATAGGAGACCCCCACAGGACGGTCCAGTGGGCGGAGTGACCAGAGACTTGGGCAAAGTCTAATAGGCCCAGTGTACTGCCGAGGCTCCAGCGAGGGAGGGAGCCGAAGAGGGGGACATCCCTGGCGGACGTCCGGCGCCGACGACAACCTGAGAGGCTGAGTGGGGGGCGAAGTGCGGCCCGACGGGAAACCGGCACCCGGCTGAGAGACTCCAGGGACCAACAAGTGGGCAGGGGTAGGCCAGCAGAAACTTGGAGGTCAACCCCTCGCCTCATCCTCAGGTGTGAGGGTGTAAAGTCCGTGCCAGCAAGGACAACGCGACGACAGTAAACGGGCAAGAAGTGGGACGGCGCCCCCACAGACATTGAGAACTGTGTGAGCTTAGCCGAGTTCGAGTGTGTGTGGTGTGTGTGTGTGTGTGTGTGGTGTGTGTGGGTGTGAGACCACCCCCCCCCCCCCCCCCCTTCGAAACCTAAGGTGAGGCAAATATTCTCTATGTCTTGCTATGATATTTGTTGATTGTGTGTGTGGGTGTGGGGCGCTCATCCATTTCTTTTCGTATTTTTTTTTTTTGGGATAAGTGGTAGGACTTACTATATACTTTCGGAGCTGGTGGGAAGAACCAAGGTGGGGGCTCGGAGCTAATTATCAAATTGATTGAAGAATAAGTTTCTTTTTCTTGATTGAATAGATGTTGTTAATTGATCCCATAAAGTGTTTCATTAAATTGTAGAATTGTTCCTTGGTTTTCCGCATGTTTATGGGTGGAGGGGCGTGCGTTACGAGGAGCGCGAGTGATGCTTATAGAATATTAATATAATCTACCAGCTAAAGCATCCACACGTCTACCCCGCCCATAACATCTGGGGGCTCTCGTCCGGGATCTGAACTTACCAGATACATAACGTTAGTCGGGGGATCATAATCAGTTGGATGCTTGATCAGGGTTTTTTTTTTTTTTTTTTTTTTGCAATTGCTGACCGGGAATTGCCCTAGTACAGGAGCCAAGCGTTCTTTTCTCTCGGAGAGAAAGTATTCTTTTTTTTTTCTCTCGGAGAATTTAATCCTCGCACGAAAAGTACTACCATAAGGAACCGGTTGTTTCCTTTTATTCCGTTTCTGGTATTGCATTTTTTGTTATTGTCTTGTTTTTTTCCTTGATCTGTCGGGAAAAGTGTATATCCTGTGTTCTTCATTATCATTATTCATCTCTCATCTATTGTATCGTGTCATATGGATCACTACTTGTCTGTTCGTCTGGTGTGAGAGAGAGCGAAGGTGATTCTCAGTTTGGCAAGGGTACTAACTCCCTCTAGTAGTCTTTATTGTGTGAAGCCATCAGTTAATTACTTCCCTGTAGTTCTCGTTATAATTATTCCCTTCTGGTTCTAAGTATTTTTCAACATGCCACGTCGGAGCAATAACGGTCGGGCGAAGCGGAGGAAGGCAGTGTGCCCGCATCGGAAACAAACATTAATGTTACTTGCAGCAATGGAGGGAAGAAGGACTAATCCTTGGTTTAAAAGGAAGGATTTGGTTGACTACATAAAACAGGAAAGAGAGAGGCAGGAGAGGAAAGAGAGAGAGGGAGAGGAGAGGGAGAGAGAGCATCAGATAGAGATGGAAAGACTAAGGCTGGCAATTGAACAACAAGGCCGAACTCGTACATTGTCAGGGCATGGAGAGGGTGGCGATTTTGCGGGGCGTAACAGGAGACCAACCGTTTCAAATCGCGATGTTTGATGACAGAGCGGAGCATCTCGAGGAGTATCTTTCTCACTCGAGAGAGCCTGGCAGTAGATCAGAACATTCCTCGCGATAGATGGGTTGCGAATTTGTCTTCTGGTCTGTCCCACAAAGCCAGGTCGGCGTACGCTATGCTTAGTGGGGAGAGTGCTAAGGATTACGATGCAGTGGTAGCCGCACTGTATAGGTACTTCCGCATTACGCCTGAGAAATGCTTAGCAGCGTTTAGGAATGCTACAAAGCAGGGTTCGGAGACCCATGAACAGTTTCACCACAGGGTGGGAATTCTGTTCGATAGGTGGGAAAGACGGAAAAGATAGAAGGAGTATGAAGCGTTGAGGGAGCTCTTACTCAGGGAGCAAATCGTAGGCACTTACAGTGCAGATTTGAAGGTTTTTCTCTTAGAGAAGGGATGCCTAAAGCTGTCGGAAATAGCCGACTTAGCCGAGCGGTATGAGGTTGCTCACCCACACTCGCATAGGGCTCCCAAACCACGCAACAGCACGCACCAAAACCAACCCCATGCAGACAATGCTCGCACCCTCACAAACAACCACCCACCTACACGAAAAACAACAACCACGGCCACCATCGCAATCCACCCCAAACCACAACAGACAACAAAGGCAGAAGCACACACCCAAATAGCAGGAACAGGACAGGAAGGAGAAAGCAAGACTCAGGTGCTACAAGTGCAATAAGTTGGGTCACTTTGCGAGGGAGTGTACGGAGCAGGCCAACTCCATAGTGGGTGCAGGAGGGAAGCTTGTTTTTCTAGATGCACAGATAAACGGGGAGCCGGTCAAGTGCATGCTAGATACAGGTCTGACATTAGAGGCGTTGGTAGAGCCAGGGCTAGTGAAAGATGAGGACTACTTGGGGGAGAGTGTTCAACTAGCCTATGCGAATGGGGGCTCATCAACGGTGCCACTGGCAAAGATAATGTTCGTCTCTGAGCATTTCCAAGGGGAGTTGGTTGCCGGGTGCAAGCCAACGCAATCCACAGGGCATCCTTGGGGTGCCAGAGGATCCTACAGCACCAATTGATAGGGACCCCCACAGCCAGCGCCAGCGCGGCAGAGACCAGGACAGCCAAGAGGACCACTATTCCAGAACCCTTGCATGCCCCGGCTTTCCCTTCACAAACAGAGCCTGGGGAGATGATGAGACGGCTCCAAGAAGAAGACCCGACTCTGAAGGAGCTCTGGAAGAAGGTAGGGGAAAGGAAGGAGGGTGAGAAGAAACGCCCCTCTTTGAGAAGAAAAACGGGCTGCTCACCAGAAACTACCAGGCTCGAGGGGAATCCACCAGTCAGCTAGTGGTGCCCAGAAGTCGGAGGACCACCGTGATGGAACTAGCCCACGACAGCCTGGGTAGTGGGCACCTGGGAGTGACGAAGACCCAGGAAAGGGTCAAGGGGGAATTCTACTGGCCAGGGATGGGCGCGGAAGTCAAGAGGTTGTGAAGTCCTGCGACAAATGCCAGAGGCTGGGACTGAGACGGGAGAAACCGACCCCACTACACGCCATGCCCATCATCGAACAACCATTCAGGAGGGTGGGAGTGGACATAGTGGGTCCTGTCGCCCCGTCGACCCGGGGACATCGCTACATGGTCACCGCCATCGACTATGCGACGAGGTATGCTGACGTCGCCCCCGTCAAAAAATATCAGGACCCAGACCGTTGCAGAGGCTCTCTTTACCATCTGGTCCAGGGTGGGCGTGCCCGAGGAGATCCTGACAGATCAGGGCACCCAGTTCGTCGGCGAGGTGATGGGGGAAGTGAACAGGCTGCTGTCCATCAACCATCTCACCACCACGCCTTACCACCCCCAAACCAACGGGCTGGTGGAACGGTTCCATGGGACCCTCAAGGCCATGCTGCGGAAGTGCTGCGAGCTCCATCCCAAGGAATGGGACCGATACCTGCCAGCTATCCTGTTTGCCCTACAGGGAGGTTCCCAATCGAGCCTCGGGTTCTCCCCTTTCGAACTTCTGTATGGCAGGAAGGTGAGAGGACCTATGGCAATCCTGAGACAACTGTGGACGGACGACCAGTCGGAACCCTCTGTGCAGACCACGTATGAGTACGTGACGCAGATGAGGGACAAGTTGGAGGCAGCCTGTAACAGCGCCAAGGAACACCTAGGGGCGGTCCAGACAAAGCAGGCCGCCCACTTCAACAAGAAGGCCAAGAGCAGGACCTTTCAGCCAGGGGACGAAGTCCTACTCCTCGTGCCTGAGAAACACAACAAGTTGCAGATGGGCTGGAAGGGACCTTACGTGGTGGAGGACGCGAAGAGCAGGGACAACTACGTCATCCGGCGATCACCAAGGAAGGTGGGTACCTACCTACCACATTAACATGCTGAAGAGGTACCTGCGAAGACCAGCTGAGGCGAGCGCGGTCGTGGCCTCCATTATCCCCGGAAATCTCAGCAGAGGACACCGAGGTAGGCCGGTGCTGAGTCCCCCACTGACTGACTGCGACGGAGACGGTGGACGACTGTCACCTTGGTGACACACTGACTGACGCCCAGAGGGGCGAGGCGACGGCTTTACTTAGGGAGTTTCCTGACGTCCTGAGCGAGAAGCCAGGGAAGACTAACTTAGCAGAGTTTGGGGTGAGACTGATGAGCGACCAGCCTACCAAGGCCAAGCCTTACCCTCTCCCCCATGCTAAGCAGGAGACAGTCAGGGCTGAAATAGGGAGATGTTGGAGCTAGGGGTAATAGAACGGGTAGAGAGTCCCTTTGCTGCCCCAGTTGTGCTAGTGCACAAAAAGGATGGGAGCAATCGCTTCTGTGTGGACTACAGGCGGCTTAACGCCATCACTGTATTCCAGACTGAAGCCTTGCCCGATCCTGAAGCCATCTTTGCCAGGATCCACGACGCCAAGTATTTTTCAAAGGATCTGTCCAAGGGATACTGGCAGATTCCGGTAAAACCGGAAGACCGCGACAAGCTCGCGTTCATTACCCAAGATGGCACATACACTTGGACGGTCATGCCTTTTGGCGTCAAGAACGCCCCAGCACCTTTACCGTGATGATGCGCCGTCTGCTGGAACCACTGGCTAACAAGCCAGTGGAGAACTTCATGGACGACCTTTTAATCGCGCCACGGAGTCATGGGATGACCACCTACAGGTCTGGAGGGCTGTCCTTGGACGCCTCAGACAAGCCAGATTGACGGCTAGGCCGTCAAAGTGCCACTTGGGGTTTGGCGAGATCGAGTAGTATCTCGGCCACCAGTTGACTGAGGGGAAGATTTCCCCCGGTAGAGGGAAGCTCCAGGAGTTGGAGGAGGCCGAGAGGCCTAGGACGAAGAGGGGGGTGAGGGGGCTTTCCTGGGTTTAGCTGGGTACTATAGGAAGTTTGTACCCAACTTCAGCAAACTGTCTGCACCCCTCACAGACTTGCTGAAGAAAGGTCAGCCAGACAGGGTGGTGTGGACTCCAGGTGCGAGGAGTCGTTTTCACTACTTAAGGGGGCCCTTTGCAGTGGGGCAGTTCTGAAGCTGCCGGATCTGGGTAAGGAGTTCGTCCTTAGGACTGATGCCAGTGATGTGGGGGTGGGAGCAGCCATCCTGCAGGAACACCAGGGGGTGCTTCACCCCGTGGCCTACGCGAGTAGGAAGCTCGGAGATGCGGAAAAAAGCGTTACTCAGTGTCAGAGCGTGAGTGTCTTGCCATTGTGTTTGGCACTCAGAAATTTCAGCGCTACCTGTACGGCAGGGAGTTCGTCTTGGAGACGGACCATGAACCCCTCTCGTACCTGGCTCAAGCCAAGCACGCCAGTAGTAGAGACTCATGAGGTGGTCCCTGCAATTACAGGAGTACCCCATGCGCCTACGCTACATCAAGGAGCCGAGAACGTAGTGGCAGACTATCTGAGCCGGTGCCAGGGGGAGCAGTAGGAGCATAGACCTGCCAGTTAATATTGTAAATAAGCTTTCAGTGGTAGTCGGTGTATATTTGTAACTGTGTGCTTGCGTGTAGCAGGACTGTACGTAAGTTTTTTGTTTTTTTTATTTCCGTTCTGCATGCCTTTTCGCGGGGAACGCCCCCTAAAAACGTATTTTTGTGTGTGAGGTGACTGTTCTTTAAACAGTGAGTACCGTTACAGGTGGGTGACTAGGCTGTCACCATAGTGGTTACAGTATGTACATAATGCGTATGTTACGTTGTAATATGTTATATGGGTTTTCCGCAAAACCCACGGTCCGGTGATTTCTTTTTCTCTTCCCCTTCTCGGCGTTCCCTGATGGTAGTTTGAGTTTTCCGGGGCAAAACTCTTAGGTGGGGGGCTGTCATGATCAGCGACCGCCGATCAGGGTGCACTGTCAGGGGGCTGGTACTCTGCCGCTGACCATATGGGCACATGAATAAGCGCTGAATAAGCGCTTGTTGGGGAGCTGGGCCGCCTACCCTTGTAGAAACAAGCGGGGCTTGTCTGGACATAGGTCGGGGGCCAGCCTTTGAGTTGGGGATCACAGAGGAGCTCGACCCTCCGATGGGCTGGCGTGTTTGTGTTGGCCGGTTGGAGAGATCGTGTCAGCCCGACTGTCAAAGGGGCAGGCAACCCTAGACGCTCTTTGACCCTCCCTGGTCGTGGGGTAGAGTTATCTCCCCTGTCCCGTGTTTCCGCCTTTCTCACCCCATGGGTCTTGGTGCCGTGGTCAAAACGCGCAGTGGGGATCCCGGGTTGGGGGGGGGGGGGGGGGGGGGGTTGGAGTAGGGGTCTGGAACAGTCATTGACTGTCCCTAATTAAGACTAGGGTAGAAGAACTTCTCCCGTTTATCCTCCCCAGTTAACTCCATGTGGTCGGATGCCAGTGCCTTCCTTAAAATCTGACGGGGTGATTAGCTGGTGGCTTCACTTAGAGCTACATACGAAATGTGTGCCTGTGTATGAGTAGGGGGGGGGGGGGCTGGCTGATGATGTTGGTTGGTTGAGACAGGGTATTGGACAGAGATGTGCTGGCCAATAGAGCTACTATGTATGAAGCTGAGGGGGTGTGTCCCCGAGTGTGTGTGATATAGGACATGTTATAAGTTAGCGAGAGGGAGACAACTGGGCTCTCGTTCACCGCTCTCAAGCAACGTACAACACCAAGGAGAGGCCTGAGACTCAGGAGAAGGTGAACTCTGTGGACTGACGAGGAGACCACGAGAGCGAGACCCCCATAGGGCAGAATCGCAGCAGCTCTCTGAGACAGGGAACAGAGGTGTCTGTGACTGTGACGAGATCCGACGGGGGGAAAGGCCAACCCCCCCCAATCTCGTGAAGGTTTGGGTCTGCCCTATTGTAGTGTTTGCCTGGGACATGCAACCAGTAGGGAGACTGTCGCCAAGCGTTCCTAGATTCCCGTCGTCCGTGTGACTTCCGTGAATCTCCGGTGAAGGAACTTTGGGTGTCAGGTGTGAGAGAGGAGTCGGCGGCAGTGCCCTGAGATTCCTGTGCGTGACACACTCCCAGTCAGGCGTGACCCACGGCGAAGTGTTGGTGTGTCGGCAGTACATAGGAGACCCCCACAGGACGGTCCAGTGGGCGGAGTGACCAGAGACTTGGGCAAAGTTAATAGGCCCAGTGTACTGCCGAGGCTCCAGCGAGGGAGCCGAAGAGGGGGACATCCCTGGCGGACGTCCGGCGCCGACGACAACCTGAGAGGCTGAGTGGGGGGCGAAGTGCGGCCCGACGGGAAACCGGCACCCGGCTGAGACTCCAGGGACCAACAAGTGGGCAGGGGTAGGCCAGCAGAAACTTGGAGGTCAACCCCTCGCCTTCATCCTCAGGTGTGAGGGTGTAAAGTCCGTGCCAGCAAGGACAACGCGACGACAGTAAACGGCAAGAAGTGGGACGGCGCCCCCACAGACATTGAGAACTGTGTGAGCTTAGCCGAGTTCGAGTGTGTGGGTGTGTGTGTGTGTGTGTGTGTGGGGTGAGACCACCCCCCCCCCCCCCGAAACCTAAGGTGAGGCAAAATATTCTCTATGTCTTGCTATGATATTTGTTGATTTGTGTGTGGTGTGGGGCGTCATCCATTTCTTTTCGTATTTTGATTTTTTTTGGGATAAGTGGTAGGACTTACTATATACTTTCGGAGCTGGTGGGAAGAACCAAGGTGGGGGCTCGGAGCTAATTATCAAATTGATTGAAGAATATAGTTTTCTTTTCTTGATTGAATAGATGTTGTTAATTGATCCCATAAAGTGTTTCATTAAATGTAGAAATTGTTCCTTGGTTTCCCGCATGTTTATGGGTGGAGGGCGTGCGTTACGAGGAGCGCGCGAGTGATGCTTATAGAATATTAATATAATTTGCCAGTTGAAGGCCGCCCCTGTGAGGAACAGCAGTGGCAGTGTGGGATCTCCCCACAGCAACGCGGTGTGTATGTAGAGTCACCTGACGACCTTTTCCCGGATCGGTGTGACGAAGGTAGACTACACGGCGCTTGGGCTTCAGCACTTCATCTACACCAGCTAGGGGTTTGCCGGAGGTCGTGGTGATTCATCTGACTCATGTATAGTCTCAACGTTATGTGCTTGTAGCTGTACTCATTCTTCATCTTGTCTATGTGTTGGTAATTGTTTCTATTCTTCCGATCAATCTTCTGATGAGCGATTATCTAGATCTAGTGTGGTAACTTCATCTGTGAATCCCTTTTGCTTTCAAGCTTGTGCTTCTAATTGTGATGTCAACGATGATTATGTTCTTGATATCGATGTGGATCACACTGTTTGCCATGATCATGAGCTGGCTTTTGTATCTTTAAATGTGTGTGGATTGCGTTCCCGTCTCCAGTGTTTGGAATTTGTGAACTATATTCAACTATTCGACATTGCCGTTTTCCTTGAGACTAAAAACTGATGACCAAAATGCTTTATTTATCTCTGATTGCTTCAGTGACTGGGGATATGACATTAAACTGTTTAACAGAAAATGCCTGTCTAATTGACGTTCTGGTGGTATTGGAATAGCCATCAAAAGCAAGCTATATCTACGTGTGTGGAGATTTTACCTTATTCTGGTGGATGTGTGGCTTGGTGTCTACTAAAAAAGATCCATTGTCTGGTTATAAATAAAGACTGTATACATCCCTCCCGAAGGTTCAGTTTATATCAATGTTGAACTGTTGATGTGATTGAGACGG
>JADBJO010013979.1:35000-47500 GCA_016801955.1 Conus betulinus | reverse complement strand
GAGTCTGTATATGTGTGTGCGTGTGCGCGCGCGCGCACGCGCGCGCGTGTGTGTGTGTGAGTGTGTGTGCGTGCGCGTGCGTGCGTGCGCGCGCGCGCGTGTGTGTATATGCGTGTGTGTAAGAGAGAGAGAGCGTGTGTAAGAGAGAGAGAGAGAGAGAGAGAGAGAGCATCTGTCACAGTGTTCGTGCGTGGTGTCTGTCTATCTATCAAAATCTGCCTGTCTCTCTGTCTCCTCCCCCTTCCTTACCGCCACCCCCCTCCCCTCATCCATCATCCATTCGTACACACTCACGCCCGGCCTACACCCACGTGACACACGTCTTTCCACTCACCACTACACTGATAACAGCAATTGCACACGACACTAAACCCATCGCTTCACCACTTCCCGTGGCTTTGGTCACAACATGAAGAGCGGAACTCCAGGAAAAAGGTATTACCGTTATCGCTGTACAGGTCAGAGGTCGGGGTTACCGCAAAGGTCAAGTAGTACCTACACAGTTTGACGGAATCATAGTCGCCTTGGCTCTGTGATTTTTTTTTTTTTTTTTTTTTTTTTTGAATGTGAAAAAGACGATTTTATCCAGGAATTTGGGGTCTGTAAACTAGTTGAAAAGTGAGACGACTGCAGGCGGAAATCCAAACAAATCTTCAATAAATGTTAGCGAACCGCCCAGAGACACGTGGACAACGAGGCCCTTCCAACAGCCTCGTTCTCATTCAACGCCTTCCTTGCGTTGAACTCTGAAGCGATCAAACTTTAAGCTAAGTGAATTTTTCGTTGTCCTATTCGTGCTCTACCTATGGCGTAAAACACAAGCAGTCTATAAGCCATGCATAACTATTCTGCTGGTGCCTGAAGAAGACCTAAGAGGTCGAAACGCGTAGTGTTTTGTCTTGTGACTCGTTTGTCCACGTTTCTCTTGGCGGTTCGCTAACATTTATTTAGATTTGTCAGTAAACTGGTTCAATGCCACATGTCGGCAAGGATAGCAGAGTTATGCATGCCTTGTAGACTTCTCGTCGTGTTTTTACGCCATTGGAAGAGCACATAGATTTGGGAGTGGAACGTCTAGCAGACGACAGGAAAATGAAGGGTCACGTGGTTCATGCTGCAACATGGCCTCATGACCCTTCATTTTCCTGTCGTCTGCTAGACTTTTCACTCCCAGATCCCTGTGCTCTACCTATGGCGTAAAAACACAAGCAGTCTATAAGCCATGCATAACTATTCTGCTGGTGACAGTTCTCTACGCGGTGACATAGCAGCAAAAAAAAAAAAAAAAGTGAAAAGTGGCAGCTCTCCTTTGAGGGACACTGATGTGAGAGGTCAGTGTCAGGTGACGCAGCAAACCCTTCAGTTGTGTGGGTGGTAGCGGGGTCTAGCCTGTGTTCCCCATGGGATGGCTCCTGGAGATATGGGGCGATCTGTAATGGAGCGCTATCTGACTACAATTACCAAGACCTGGAATGCCATGCTTTTGGTCCGAGCATGGAGGCAGCCCTCACGGGGTTGGGCTGACAAATTGCCCTCTCAGCCATAGTCTACATGGACCACAGAATACAAGGGACTCATGTAGCACTCCAGCGACTTTCGTCCTGCTCCCTCTTTGAGGTGCCTAACAGGTTACAGGACAACCACCAACCGATCATGAAGAAGGCCGCCCGGTGACCCTGAAGACAGGCCTTTTGAGGGGGAAGAGGCGAAGTATATTGACGGCAATCGCTGGCCGACCAACAGCTGAATGTACCCCAAGTTCACAAGGAACCAGAGCTGAGAGAGCGACAGACGACGGCCTCCACATGGAACCAGACTCACTATTGTCAACAACACCTGCCACAAAGTATGCAGACGTCAGTTTTCAAGTACATCCTGTGCTTAATATGACTTAATCTGCCACTAACAGACTGGATCTGTCTTCCTGTCAGGCACAGTATGGGTCACTGATCCTGGACTGTGCGAGGAATATGCTTTGGTAATGGCTGATTTTCAGACAAAAGCCAGATGGAGCTTTGCGTGTCATAGAGAAGATACAGCCTAAACTGTAACTGTGGACACGGACCTGAAGTAACACATTCCTTTCTACCACCACCACTACACGCCTCTGCAGGCCACACACCCAAAACTTAATGCGCCAAGGCCTTCCTTAAGGAATCCAGTGTTTATAGACTGGCGCAGTTTGATTGTTTTGAGATTTTTCATTGTGTCTGAAAGTTGATTCTCCTCATTTTCTTTCATACGGTCATCAAGGTGCAAGCCAGGTGGTTCCAAGCAGACAGATTAAAATCCAAGGAATGGGACTGAGTGGTGGCCTCCACCTGGTGCAAAGGTGGAGTCACGGGTGAGCGAAAAGGCCTAAAATGGACGTCAACTAAGGGTAAGATCATGTATCTTGAAGGTGTATGCAATGTCATCAGTGAAATTCCCCCAAAGAAGGAAAACAAATGGGAAGGGGGGGGGGGGGGGGGGTATTCTTTTGATCATTTATCAGTTTAACATTTAATACCGGCTCAAAATTATGGGTGGCCTCAAAACCCATGGACAATACCGATAGTGATTCAGTGCAAAATCCTAATCGTGGCGTGTGGCCCGCATAGATAACAGCATTTGCACACGACACTGAAGCCGCCGCATCATGACGTCCCGCTGCGTTGGTCACACAACGTGAAGAGCGGAACACCAGGAAGAAAGTGTGACCGTTATCGCTGTGGGTCAGTGACTGGGCAGGCCTGCGTCCTGGCCGTTATGTCACACTCGGATAATTAGCCGGCCGGCTGAGTGCATGCGGAGTAATAAACGGCTTGACGTTCGCTCCACCGCCATCCTCTGTGGCCATACGCCACCATTAGAAGTTGGCTCTAAACCACTTTATCATCCGTGTAAGCGTTTTGAGGCGTAGCATAAGTCTGAGTCAAGCGTTTGATATTAGACTGATGATTGATCGAAAGAACCCCCCCCCCCCCCCCCCCCCCCCCCCCCCCCCACCATCTACCAGTCATTTCACTTTTTTATTTTTTTTTTTTTTTTTTTCATTTTCACCGATGACATTCACAATTTTCATCATGACCCTCCCCATATCTGACGTCACATTTCAGGCCTTCCTACTCACCCGTGACGGTGTCTTTACGCCACGTGGTTGTCCCGAAGAGTCTCATTGCTTTCACTTCAATCTGTCTGCTCGGAACCACCTGCCATGTGCCTTGATGGGCATAGGAAAGAACAGAAGGTCAATCAACTTTCAGACACAAGAAAACATTTTCAAAAACGACCTAATTGTGTCTGTCTATAAATACTATACTCCTTAAAGCAAGCCCTTGTCCCATTAATTTTTGGTGTGCAGTCTATATCACGGTGTTCTGACACGGCAAATCAATACGACTAGCTCTAATTTGGGGAGCGCTCAAGCTTGGAAAGTTCAGTTCTCTAGCCTATGGTGGGAACGTGAGTTCAGGCAGAGACTGGTGTGCTAGCGGCTTTGACAATTTCCCGCACCGACACGCTCCCCAGTATGCGCGCTGTTTAAGGTTTTCGCACAGATAATATCAGATGAATGAATTTGGATGCGATATTCCATACTTTGGTATCCTTTTTTTTTTTTTCAATCAAAAGACATGCACAGTTGACCAGATACTCGTTAAATTTGTCGCCTTATTGTAGTGTGGTAGTAATGATTATAGCTGTATCTGTTGTTGTTGGTGGGTGGTGGTGGTGGTGGTGTTGTGCTCCTTGTTGGTGGTGTAATAGTTATGTTGTCATTCATACAGATTTTGAGGTGATTACTGTATAATGGTGTCGTTTACATTGATGTGATTATTGTCATTGTGTTATTATATTTTGTTGTTATTATCATTGATATAATAATTGATACTACTACTACTACTATTGATACTACTACCACTACTACTACTACTACTACTACTACTACTACTATCATCACCATCACCATCACCGTCATCTTCGTCATTATCATTACTTAGTTTTTAAAACATTTTTATTCCCCTTTTACATGTTTTACACAGTGAAAAGGAAAAGGAGAAAGACCTCCCCCATCTCCTGCTCACCTGCCCTCCCACGTACAAACACCCATCCATCTGAATGAAGCGCCAGCTGGCAGCTCTTCAGTCGGCTCTACCCAGGTAGCCAGCCCCGTTGTGTAAACGAGAATGCGGATTGTAAAGCGCTTAGAGCTTGGTCTCTAGCCGAGGATAGGCGCTATATATACGTATTCATAACAACAACAACAACAACAACAACAAATAATAATAATAATAATAATGATAATAATAACGATATTAATAATACTAATACTACTACTAATAACAACAACAAGGAAGTTGATTAAACCACTATGTAGAGGAGAGAAGTGATTCATATGTCAGCCATTTAGTATGGAAGTCCTTATAGTTCTTGTTTATTTACGCGTTATGTTTTTCAATCTTGTACAGAAATTTTAGCATGTTCAGAAAACCTGCTACTTGTAGAAGGCTGCCTTTCAGTTTACACGTGTACATATATTGCTTTGCCAAAAGAGTAATGAAGTAGAACATACAGTCAATAGCGATTGTTGCATCAATTTCTTAGAGATCAAGTGATTCTGTTAGATGTATATTTAATATTGGACATTGGTACATTTTCCTGTTATCAATTCAGTAAAAGTGTCCCAGAAACGCTGCAGCATACGTACACCTCCAAAACATGCTCAATACTACCTTTACGCAGCCCACAAAAACTGCACTTGTCATTAACGACTCCAATTTCTTTTAAAATGATATTTGTTCCTAAACATCCGTGTAATATTCTGAGTTGGAACCATTTGAGTTTTGCGTCCGCTGTGTTAGGATGATGTAGGATACACGATTCCCAGTCATGGGTTTGAGACAATTTCAAATCTCATTTCTTGCAACGTGGAACTCTCAAGTTGTGATCAATCAGTATTTCATAGTACATCTTTGAACCCTTATGAATGGCAAACAATTTCTCTTAGCAGAGAGGAGAACTGATGTACTTAATGTTGTCGATCTTTATTCCAGATGTCTTTATATAATTGAATACTGCAAATTTATACTCACCAAAAGGCAGAAATTCGATTTGAAATTATGCTTTTCTTTAAAACTTCTGCGTGAAAGAAACTGTCCATCATAAAAGAAACTGTCCATTGTCATAAAAATGTGCTAGATAGTAAACATTTTTGTTTTTAAATACTTCGGAGACGATGCATTTTTCCCCTACATGAATACGTTTATTGCAGCATATTGGTTCAGCTAGTAGTTCAGCAGAATTTTGGGGCACACATTTGTAATAGAAATGTTTACAAGCTCCGAAACGTCTGCCTAGAATCGTTTTTTTTTTTTTTTTTTTTTTTTCAAATTTTGGAGTCTCTAGACCACGTTCATTGATCAAAGACGACGTGGAAAGTTACTGAGTATAATTTTTTTCCCCATTTATGCTTTGATCTTTCACTTCTACGGATCCCAAGAGAGTTTCAAAGATGTGACACAATCTTTGTTTTTAACTCGGGAAGATCAATACCTCCATTTTTTTTTCACTTTTATGCGCAGTCTTTTGCCTGATTTGTCTGCTTTTTTATTCCACATAAATTTATATCAGATTTGCTGGCATGGTTTAAAAAAAAAACCCAAACATCTGTGGACTTGGCAAAAGCCGCCGGAGATGGATTAGTTTTGAGGATCACAAATTTTAAGAAAGCGATTCTACCAAAGGGGTTATCTAGTGTTTAAGCCGTATATTGAACAAGTATTTGATGTCAGCAGCCAGCTTCTCTGCTTAATTTTTTCCACACGTTTTTTTTTTTTTTTTTCAAATCGCTGGCGAACCAGATACCTAGTGTTCGAAATCTTGAAGGATTCCAGTGTGTTTCTGGATGTCTCATGAAGAAACTTCACTATTTTTCATGCTTCCTAACCAAATTGCGCTTGTTTTACCCAAATTCATATGAAGACCTGACACATCATCAAATTTAAGAAGAGCTTCAAGACAAGTTTCAAAAGATGATCTCTCTCCTGCTATTAAAAACTCTGTGTCATCCACATATTGTAGAAGCTAATCTTCGGTGGCATTTAGCTCAATTCACTGAATGCCTTGGTTTTCTCTCACCATGATGGCTAGCATCTCAGCACAAAGTACGAACAAACAGGGAGAAGCTGGGTATCCTTGTCGACAACCTTGTTTGATTTCAAACCAGTTTAAAAATTGGCCCTTCACAACAAAGCAGGCTTTCTATTTCATTAAGTATGTTTATGCATTTACATATGTCTTTCTGGAAACCAGATGCTTTTAGTACTATAGATATAAGATTCCATTTAATCGAATTGAGTGTCTTTTCGAGACCTGTATCTAAGAACAGGCCAGGTAGATTAAAGTGATGTGAATAGGACATAATGTCAAACACCAATCACAGATCATCACCTATACATCTATTTTGATAAATGCCGTTTGATTTTCACTTATAATGTTAGGCAATACACGTTTTATTCTCTTTGCAATACAAGATGATCCTATCTTATAAACTACATTCAGCAATGAAATTGGTCTCCAGTTTTTATGTTTGTTGTTGTTGTTGATGATGATGATGATTATATTTCTGTTGTTGTTTCCAATGTTGTAGATGCTATTGCTGTTGCTGTTGTTGCTGATATTGTCACTGTAACTGTTGCTTACCTCTTTCTGGTTTTCTTTTTGTTACGCAGCTAGCACTCAATCCTACATACACAGACTCCAAACATTGCGGATTCCTTGACTAATTAATTGAAAAATTTTATTCATTGACCAACAACAACGGAGGAAATTCTTAAACAACTGATGTAATTATTCTGTCTGTGGATCCAAGATTCAAATAATTTACAATCCACTTAACACCTACACATTTCCCCCTGTGTTCTGCACACGGCAGATGTTTAAATAATCAAACAGTGACAAAGTGGTCAGGAGAAACAAATTTGACTTTTGCCTGAACATTGAACAAATACCACACATTGAGTCAAAACATCGGAACTGAGTTAGGAAATAGCCTAAATGTCACAGAAGATAAACAGGATCTAGTGGAATAAGAACAGCGATACCACAGCTACCATCTAACCCCCCCCCCCCCCCCCCCCCCCTATCCATGCACCCACCGCTCAGCCCCTCCACACCACCCCCCTTCCCTCCTGTAACACGCCGACTATCGAAAGCGTCAGTTTTGTAGGCAACTGACCGACCACAAAGAGAACACAAAAAAAAACAAACAAACAAACAAACACCACCACCACCACCACCACCACCACCACCAAAACCCTCATCCAAAAACAATCAACACAGAATTACAAAGCTTTACAACACATTAATTTGAACATTTTGACCCTGAAATCCTTAAAAGCAGATATTGTTTCACACAGTGACGAATGTGCAAGGCATGCTACATAAAACTATGTCAATCAAAGTTTTTTTTAAAAAAATCATTGAAAAATGTGAGAGAAAAAAAACCTTCTGGTGAGCAGCACTGCAAAACAGGCGTCAGGTCTCAAATAAAATAGAGAAATTTACAGCGTCACTGAATCCTTCAGTTAGAATGGTCACCATTGACAGAATTGTAAAACAAAGAAAAAAATTAATCTTAATGTGCAAATTTACTCACTTGTTAGGGCCGCTTGATAAAACCCCCTGCTGCCGTTGCCGTTCCTGCCGCTAGGTGGGCGCCCCCTGGCGATGACATAGAGCTCCGAAATGAGAGACAGGTAGAGGAGCAGCACCAGAGCGCCCTCTACAGACAGTACTGCTCGGGAAACCGCTCTTAGTGGTCTCATCCCCCACAGCGCATGCTCTGTGACCTGCCTGACCCCCCAGGGGGCCGCCATTAGCACACACCGTGAGGGCAGGAATGACGTATTGAGGCCACGGGAACAGGAGGTCCTCTGCTGTTGTTTGTTTTCTTTTTTCTTTCTTTTGTTGGTTCTTCCGCATAAACTTGTACTGGTGAATAGATCGTGGTTGCCACTTGTTCTGAAATACTGAGAATTTGAATGTTCTACTCCGTCCTTATCGCTTACATCTTGAGAGTAATCAAGTCGCTGAACAACATTGAAATATTGACGTTTCTGATGTGTTGATAGAACAGGTAGGTAGTCTATAGCGCGGATTTAGAGTTTTTTTTTTTTAAATTTGTTTGTTTGTCTTACGTTTTAAGATTACCCCTGGGGCAGATTTTAGAACTCAATATACCTGGACAATCTTGCGCCAAGGTATAACGAACTTCTATCAACAAATTACCAATTCCAGTAGAAAATCAAAGCCAACCGAAAACTGCGCGTGTTCGTCTCTGGCAGAGTCATACCTGACTACTGTATCTTGAAGGTACATATACCTATCACTGGAGATCAGGCTATCACTTATGCAGGGGGTGAAAACCCACTGTTGTCGTGCGTGGAGCAATACCGCACATTCAGCCAGCACATGAATTGGTTCCTGTTTTGGAAGGCTGGCAATGTGTGGACATGAAACTCGTGAAAGCCGTATCTTTGACTGAAATCAGTTGCGACTCGGCGATGTCACATCATTGTCTAGCATTGATGGTGGTATCCCCGACACTGGAACCGTGAGCAGGGAGTCTACAGGTCTTGTGGCACCAGTATGTGTACTGCAGAACCTGAACAGCAGCTGTCTTTAGCTCTGGCGGAACAGCTGACCCAACAGTCTCACTGAGGCTGGAATCTCTGTCTGTCTGTCCACAGTTATCTCTATTGCTCTCTGATCAACAAAACCTCGGTCCTCTACAAAGGCGGTGGTCTTCTGTTAAAACTACAGCACACAAAGGGTCACACTGGAAACAAATGGCCTCAGTCATTGGAAACAGCGATGAAGTAAACACCCGTACGTAGTACACGCTGAAATTAAGTAATTAACTACTAATGACCTTGCAAGCAGAGGGCCAGAGTCCTGTTCAACCTGTTTGGAAGACAGGTCGACGTTACAGCACTTCTTCATCAATGCGTTGGCAGTGGGTTTCCTTGTGGTTCAGCGTCCTAAGTTTTAAGCCATTTAAGAAGATGCAGGCTGGTACACCCAGGAGGGCGCTTCCGTAGAGGTTCTGTTTCGTGGCGTCTGATGGTCACACAGTGGCATCTGCCAGGGAGCAGTTCTATCCCTTGATGTCTTCCTTGAATACCCTGTGCGTGGCTGCGCCCTACATGAACACTGCGCAGGTTTCCAAAGTGCGGTGCAGAATTGCCTGAAGTGATTGATTTGACAGCTGAGGACAGCACTTCTGTGAGTCCCATCGGCACCTTCGAGTGTGTCTCGCTCTTCTTTTTCCTACACACAGTCGGCCATAAAGGTTCTTTGGGGTGAGGGTGGGGCTGTCAGATGGTAGAACAGAAAGGCGTGTCATGAAAGGATCACAACAGCTAGAAGCGCACTGGGCAGTCCCCTGCAATGACCTCCTCCGAGGATGACCAGTGCCCGCACCAACAACTTCCTGGCTCCACACCACCATAGGCTGCATTCTGTCTTTTCACCAGCTTTCCTTTCAATCTGTTCTGTAGCTTTTTGCCTGATCTGGACAGACGGACAGACAGACAGACAAACACACGTGAGTCATAACGTAACCTCCCTGACTGAAGGGCAACTAACAAAACAACATACGATTCCATCGGCGGTCGCCCCCTTTGTCTCGATGTTTCCATGCAACTCCAGTTGGGGGTTGCTAAGCCAGGTCTTTGCCGCTATGTCAACCACGTATATCAATATGGCTAAAAAGTATGGACATCCCCCAAAGCATACAAAACTAAACCGCGCTCGGGGCGTCAGCCATTCAGCACACTGGGGAAAAAGCAGACAACGCGGTGTTGGTTTGCACCTGACTGACTACCTGCTCGCGCTGCCCGTGAGGGAAATTTCCAGTAATTTCACTGAGAAAGGTTGGCTGCTGTACGGATAACATGTTAGGAAGGGAGCTGGGGGTGGGTGGGTGGGTGCGGGTGGATAGGGGGTGTGTAGGCAAACTATTTGTTCCTAGTGTCTTCGCAAAGATTCACGGAGGGGAAAAATGGGAGGGAATGGAGGGTGGAGAAAAAGAGAAAATGGGGAGAAGAAGATTTTGAGTGACGTGAACACGAAGCCCTTCATTACCCAGCGTAGGAAGAACCACCAAAGACTGTCTCCGAAGCAGAACCATTCATTTCATTCGTCTCTCCGCTCGGGGATGCAGGGAGCTCTTTTAGTTACAAACAGCTGCTCCTGTTCTTGGGAGTCCTGTGTGTCGTAGCTTTCCTTTCTCTTTCACAGCTTTTGTCTGCCCTTTTTTCTTTCTTTAGTTTTGTCCTTTATTTATTTATTTTTTTTTTTTTTTTTACTGTCATTTGGTGTTGTTTTTCTCCCTCCGGGCACCATTCTTTCGTGTTCGTCCAGGAAAATCTTGAGATATTTTTTCATGTAATAGCAGTTTATCACATGCCAGTTATCTTTGTTGTAATGTGACAGTTGGTGAAAAGTGTACCAACTTTGGATGGACACTAACCGTCCATTCTGTAGTGTTTGTCCATATATTTCCTGTGTATTTCTTGGTTTGAAAGGCTTTGATTTCTTTTTTTGATTGAAATCTGGCGGGGGGGGGGGGGGGGGGGGGGGGGGGGGGGGGGGTGGGGGGGGGGGGGGGGGGGGGGGGGGGGGGGGGGGGGGGGGGAAAGCAGGGTGCAGCCAGCATAGCTTAGTGTATGTCGTAAGAGGCCAGTAGTTTAGCTACCACGTCATGAGCGTTTTGCCTTTTTTTTCTCCAGGATTTATTTGATTTTCAGGATTTAGGTTTTCATCTTGATTGTCTTACTGGCTTTGTGATTTGGCTTTGAGTTATATTGATTAAAACGTAATTCTTTGTTTGCCCTGTCCAGAGTCCACTTCGTCCTTTGCATCGTGACGCTCACGTGCAGAACTCTGCTGGCTGTGTTCACCCATCCGTGGTATCCAACAGACATGTACCACCTGATGTAGATTCTTCTGGCTGTGTTCACCCATCCGTGGCATCCAACAGACATGTACCACCTGTAGTTTCTTCTGGCTGTGTTCATCCATCCGTGGTACCAAACAGACATGTACCACCTGATGTAGATTCTTCTGGCTGTTCACCCATCCGTGGTATCCAACAGACATGTGCCACCTGTAGATTCTTCTGGCTGTGTTCATCCATCCGTGGTACGAAACAGACATGTACTACTTGATGTAGATTGTGCTGGCAGTGTTCACCCATCCTTGGTGTCCAACAGACATGTACAACCTGATGTAGATTGTGCTAGCTGTGTTCATCCATCCGTGGTACCAAACAGACATGTACTACTTGATGTAGATTGTGCTGGCAGTGTTCATCCATCCTTGGTATCCAACAGACATGTACCACCTGATGTAGATTGTGCTGGCTGTGTTCACCCATCCGTGGTATCCAACAGACATGTACCACCTGTTGTAGATTGTGCTGGCTGTGTTCACCCATCCGTGGTATCCAACAGACATGTACCACCTGTTGTAGATTGTGCTGGCTGTGTTCACCCATCCGTGGTATCCAACAGACATGTACCACCTGATGTAGATTGTGCTGGCTGTGTTCACCCATCCGTGGTATCCAACACATGTACCACCTGATGTAGATTGTGCTGGCTGTGTTCATCCATCCTTGGTATCCAACAGACATGTACCACCTGTAGACTCTGCGCTGCTCTCATCATCACGGAGAGAAAAGCAAACTCCAACGTGTTTCAGAAGGCGGCCAGTGAAGGCCAGAAGAGAGGGGATGGGAAGAAACGAATCCTAAAGAAGTAAGTTTGTTACAGAACGAGTGAGGGATGGTAGATTAACAGAACATGTGTGAGCCTTTGCCTGAGGGATCTGAAAAGGCCGTACGGGAGGTAAAAATGGACCAGAGAGAGAGAGAGAGAGAGAGAGAGAGAGAGAGAGAGAGAGAGCACGCTTTATGGCACTGGAACAGTAATGAAGAATGCATAGAGTTAATAGGTGGATGAATACATGTGTATATTTTAGCAATGCGATTAAGTAATGACATGTTTTTATATAGAGAAAGAGAAGCGAGAGAGAGACAGAGAGAATGTGTCTGTGCGTGTGTGTGTGTGTGTGTGTGTGTGTGTGTGTGTGTGTGTGTGTGATACGTTATCATACAGAAACTGTTGCATAGAATATATATGATAGTTTGTGTATATATGTATATATTACCAGCGATCCAGTGAAGTGCTGTTATAACATGTCCGTATGAAGTGCTGTTATAACATGTCCGTATGCGTGTATGTGTGGTACGTATTTTCATATGTGTGTGAAGGTACACGCATCTCCATTGTTCCAGCCCTGATGTGGCCCTTTGCGGTCGGCTGGGCTGTAAGCAACATGATCTTATCTCCATTGTGCCATCTCCCTCCCCACGCTACATTCAATTCTCTTCTTTTCGTGACTCACAAACAAATGATTTTATTTCTCCACTTGATGAATTCCGAAGTGAAATTTGT
>JADBJO010013979.1:20000-30000 GCA_016801955.1 Conus betulinus | reverse complement strand
CTTTTCCTTTCCTTTCCTTTCCTCCCGCAACAGTTCATAATTTGTAGCGTTTATTTTTTTTCCTTGTGCTTTTATACATAATAGCATCTCTCTCTCTCTCTCTCTCTCTCTCTCTCTCTCTCTCTCTCTCTCTCTCTCTCTCTCTCTCTCTCTCTCTCTCTCAGGTGAAAACGTGCAGATGTTTAAAAGCGAGTTAAAGTCTGACGAGTTTAAAGAGAATATTGTCACAATCACGGATATTTTGCTTAAGGATGTGAAGAAATGTGTTGAACTTTTTTTTCGAATGCTTTATATATAGAGCTGCGAGATGTATGATTAGGTTGCTGAAGGAAAAAGCAGCTAATGAATGGTTCGATAATGAATGCAGTAAGAAAAAAAGGGTTTGTCAAGAGATTATTACAACAGTGTAACAGGGCTAGAACAGTCAGAGGAAAATTGAGAAGAATACTTATGTTGCAGAGAGGAAACAATGCACTGAACTGAAGAAAGAAAAGAATAAATGCATTTGACGACAACAATTTGCAAAAGTTTAGAACAGTTAGTAAGTGGCCCGAGGTTGTGGACAACAATTAAATCAGTTCACAGAAAGGCTCTTATCCGTAAGAAAACAATTTATCAACAGTTGCACAACCATTTTTCTAGTGTATTCAACTCGTTTGAGAACGAATACGACGTCACCTATACAGAAGACGTTGAAGTCGGAGAAATGTTATATGAACCTTTATCTGACGATCCTATAACAGCAGAAGAAGTGAAATCCAGTATTAGGCATCTGAAAAATGGAGAAAGTGCTGGATCAGATGAAATCATCAGTGAGATGCTAAAACATGTAGATGAAACTGTTCTAAAAGTTTTGATTTTATCATTTAACAAATCATTTTACAGTGGGACATTTCCAATGGAGTGGTCGAAATCAATCGTACCGATTTATAAAAAAAAAAAAGGAGATGCAAACAGCCCCTATAAATAAGAGTTGTAGCATTTACAAGCGTAATTAGTCAAGTTTACACTCATATTTTGAACAAGAGATTAACAAACTGGGCACAGAGAGAGGAGAAGATAGTTGAAGAGCAAGCAGGCTTTCGAGCAGGCTACAGCAGTAAACACCATTATTTTTACTCCGTATGCGTATGTACAAAACTTCTCATGAAGAGCGTCAAACTGTGTGTTGCTTTTGTGGACTTTAAAGGCGTTTTGACTCGGTCAATAGAAATGTGTTATGGCATGTCCTGAGGAGAAAAAAAACTGGTGTCATTGGAAACTTGTACGTGGCACTTCGTGGAATATATGAATCGGTCATCGCTTGTGTGCGTGAAAAAAAAAGTGTTTCTTCTGATTTCTTTTCGTGTCCACGTATCCACAGTTGTTTGCATTTTTTTAATAATAAATGAATTAGCTTTTGAAATGTCAAGAGAAAGGTAGACATGGTGTACAGATGATCCCCGGAGCTGTTGAATTATTTATGTTGTGGTTTGCTGACGATGTTATTGTAGTCTCTACCACAGCTGTTGGTTTACAGATTTGGAATGTGAGGCAGAGAAATTGCAATTGACTGTTAATTTAGAAGAGATAACTTTCATGTATTTTTTGCATGGGTGATTACTTGTCTCAAAGAGAAAAATGGTATCATTCTAATGCTGAATTAAATGTAACCAATGCATACAAATACCTGGGAATGATTTTTACAGCGAGGTTAAAGTCACATTCCGAATGGCCTGAAATGTATAGGAAAGGGAAAAAATGAATAATGGAACTTCTAAGAGCTATGAAAAAAAAGATGCATTTGATCCCCCTTTATTTTGGAAGTTGTTTGATACACACATAGAACCTATATTAACATAGGTAGCTGAAATAGGCTTGGAGAAAATCTGCTGAAGGAAAAAGCCCGTACTTTTGCTGTTAAACGGTTCCTGAATATTCTATTGCATTCATCAAATACATTGGCATACGGTGATTCTGGAATATCTTCTGTACATTCGATCTTTCAGGAAATGGGTTAGATATGGGTTAAAAACTTACCCAACAACCTACAAGCAGGTTATGTAGAAAAGTATTATGATGTCTTATTACATCAATTTGAGTTAGGAAAGCACAACTGGGTTGCTCCTGTAAAGCAGGTCTTGACAGTAAACGGGTTTGGTGTAGTATGACTCAGTTAAATGGGCTGGCGTTAAAAGTACATTCATGTTGGAATTTAAAGACCACCTCATTTCATGTTATAAACAAAACTGGCATTCCAGGATGGCAGACGATATGAAGTGTTCCTGGTTCTATTCTTTTAAAAGTATCTTACAACCAGACAAAAAAAATTCTGACTGTGGTAACAAATAAACAGCATAGGGAAATGCTCGCCAGATTCAGAAGTAGGACTCTTGGACTGAATGCAAACAAAAGATGGTTTAATCCCGAAGGCACTGTAGATGGTTTGTGCGCACTGTGTACAGATGGTGTGAGAGAAAATGAAGATCACTTTATATTCCATTGTACAGCTTACAACGATATCAGACAGAAGTCTCAACGTTTCAACATCATCGCTACAGTTAAATATAACCTATGTAGTTTGTTATCCTCTGATGATAATAGGACAATATCCGTACTGGCTAAGCATGTTGCAGAGGCATCCGATGTTGAGAGAAAGAAATACGTACGCTACTAATGTTCGATATTTTTTTTTTTCCAAATATCTCCTGCAGCTTGATGATCTTATTTGGAGTGGAAATGATTTATTACGGCGAAAATGTGAGCAAGTATGAGGAATTTGTATAAACGATTATGTGTTGAAAAAAAATACAAAGCCATTTTGAGTGATGAAAAAGTTCGTAATTTTTCTTTTTTTCTGCTACATGGTTTCGAGTCCAAAGATTAATATTTACGTAATCAGTTACAAATTTTTTTTGGTTTGCAATATATGTTTTGAGGCGCTACCTAATATTAATGTATACCCTCTTTACGTATATAGGGCATTGTCAATAAAAACGTATCTGACGAGTCCTAAGGTTGACATTTACGTAATCAGTTCAAATTTTTGTTTCTTTGCATTATATTTTTTTTCGGCGCTATAAATATTAATGCATACCGTCTTTACATGTGTAGGTCATTGTCAATAAAGAACGTACCTGAGGCATCTTTCTCTCTCTCTCTCTTTCTTCCTCTCTCTTCTTCTTCTTTTTTCTTCTTCTACTGCGTACGCACGCAGGCTGATACTCCTGCGGACACTCCCTGCATGGACAGACAAGTATTAATCCCATCTTCCCAACAAAGGGAGTGGAGTTTTGTGTGTGACCTTTTTTTTATCCCGCCATTAAGGCAGCCATTCTCCATCTTCGGGGAAGGCGCACGCTATGTGTAACGTGTCAACCATACCAACGAACAAACTGGCCCTTCTCTTCCGAAAGTTGGTGGTGATGGGTTTTTTTCGTGTGTGCAAGATGTTTTGCGTGCGTTCACACACGGAACCTCGGTTTATAGTCTCATTCGAAGGACTGTATGGGAAATGGAGTCAGAACTAATGTTAACTCAGAGGGAAAAATCCTCCTGTACCGAAACGGCCTGGCGGAGAGTCGAACCCGCAATCCGTGGATTACGAGTCCGGCGGTCCACCAACTGGGCTATTCCGGTCCCGCTCTCTCGTTCAATTAGGCAGGCAAACAGTGGCGCGGTATGCTGATTGCGTGTTTTATTACAGGCACGCACATAAGCCAGACAGTTTATTGCTCTCTGCTTGAGCGGGAACGGGATGAAGCCGGCAGGGAGGTAATGCGGAGGTACGTGTTTTTTTTCACTATCCGTGCAAGGATACAAAGAGACCGTCCTGCAGAAAACGGGTCACGTGGCATGCTTCTCGGGTGATTCCGCCATATTGCCAGCACCCATACCAGGCCAGACCTGTTCCTTTGCCGCCTGAGGTTTCTTTTTTCTTTTTTTTTTTTTTTTTTTTTGCTCCCGCCTCCCCATGTCCGTCTATCTGTTTGTCTATCGGCAACGTTGCGCAGAAACACCCAAACCCATTTTACGCAAAGCCATTGAAAAGAACGGACACGTCAAAGTCCGGTGCAGGCCTGTAGTGGAGATCTTCATGAGATCCTAATCGCAAGATTGGTACACATTTGAGGCCGGAAAAAAACGATTGAACCCACCAGCCGCCGTAGCACAGCGGTTACCGTAGCGGATTCCAGGTTGGGAGGTCGTGGGTTCGATTCCCATGAAGAACCATTATTTGTGGAATGTCTCTGCCCCCGATCGGCTCCTACTCAGAGTTTTGTTTGCTACGGGTTTAGCTGGGACGATTGGAACCACATAGTTGAGATCCACTTATTAAGAGATGCGTTTCTGGGAGCGTCACACAATTTTCCTGACCAACACTACAGGTGTCTGTATCTCTTTGGCCTACATGACGCTGGGGTAGATTATGAAGGTAGGCGTAGAATGCAACCCTGCCACCCAGCTCAAGACCAGAGAGATAATCGGCGGCATCATCTTCAGCCTCATCCTCATCGATCACCATTTAAAAAAAAAAAATTTTTTTTAAAAGGCTCACGTTCTGTGGCTCTTCATGTCATGCTTTCAGCGTGACCTAAGTTTCGATCCCCAGTCCGTGTGTGAGGGGGGGGAGAGGGGGGAGTAGAAAGAAATACTGATAATAATGTTTATCTGTATTGGGGAGAAGGAAGGTGTGTGTTTGTTGTCGCAAGGGACAAACCGATTGCATTTTGGCACAGATTCGTAGTGAGGATCTGCTATCTGCACACTTTCCATCGGAAAGTTGCCATCGTTGATATCCATCTGCGGAAGAGTGTGTTTTAATGGGATGTGAAAAAAAAAAAATGTAGTTTTCAGCATTGAATGATCCCGGATCCGTTCGACTTTGGCAGGGGTTTGCGCTCTCCTCATACACACTCGACATCAGCATGATCATCGCACAAATGTGAACAGATTTTCAATGGGCAGTAAAGTCCTGGTTTTAGAACACTTCACATCAACCTTGTTTTTAGCGTCATCGAGTGTCACAAGATGTTCTCGCCGCGAGTGGTTGTGTTTCTCCCAGCTCCACATGTAGATCCATATCAAGCTGCAGCGAAAATGTTATCACATGTGTGTGTGTGTGTGTGTGTGTGTGTGTGTGTGTGTGTTGTAATGCTGTGTTGTTGTTTTTTTCTTTCTTTTTTTTTTTTTTTTTTTTTTTTTTTTTTTGTTACGGTATGCGCAAGCAAGAGAGAGAGAGAGAGAGACATTAAAGTCCGAGGTTTGTGCCCTTGTCCCAGGGGACATGGAAGTCACTGCGAAATACCCGGTTTTTCGTTCAAACCAGGATGGAAACGCACACTGTAAGGGCTTGGTTCAGTTGATCCATAATTATGCAGCCACGTTTACACTTTCGGCGTAAAACGCACAAGTTACCAGCCGCTGTAGGGAAGTGGTTAGCGTCGCGGACTCCTGGCTGGGAGGTCGTGGGGTTGATTCTCTTCAGAGTCATGGGAATTTTTTTTTTTTTTTGCCCCGACCGACTGCTACCCAGAGTTGAGTTTGCTGCAGAGCTCAGTTGGGAAGACTGGAACCACACAGTCGAGTTTCATCCACTTAATGGATGCGTCTCTGAGAGTATTGCTCAAATTTCCTGACCAACACTGCAGTGTCTGTATCTCTCGGGCCTGGCTGACGCCGGGATATATTATGAAAGGAAGCGTAGAGTACATCCCTGTCACGCTGTCTCGGAACGGAATGGGTCCTGTGTTTGTTAGATCAGAACAGGCGCCACTGAACGCCACTGAAGTGACTCAGCAGCAATGCAGTGTCTCCTCCGGTGGGTTGCCTCTTGACGACTTGACACTGACTGCTCCTTGTGGATTGTCGGTGTCGGGGCTGCACCGGGACGGGCCGGGCTGTGGCTGTGGACGGGGTGTCGGAATGAGCGGCGTGGGTGCACTGTCTCTGAGATGGCACAGAATATGGGACAGCAAAAAAAAAAATAAAAAAATAATAATAATAAAATAAATGAATAAATAAAAAAACGCGCAAGTTGAAATGAAGAGGGCATTACTCGCTGTGTCTGGACACTGCTACGGCTACAGTTACGGATATGTTTATCTTGACCGCAGCATGTGGCGATCGATTCGGTGCCGGACATGCTTATCATTCGGTTCATTTCTCGTGACTTTGAGCCATTTTCTTTCTTTCTTTTCTTTCTTTCTTTCTTCTTTCTTTTTTTTTTTTTTTTTTCTGACAATGGAAAATTGACGTTGGAACTAGGTGGGAACCATGTGTGGAGCAACTAAGCTGGCACCAGCGGAGGAGGCAGAGCATCTCATAGAACTGGAGTGCAAGTCGAAGGTTGAGGTTTACGTCCTGTTGGCAGAGGCCATCAAGGGATAAGATTTCCTTACAGACCGAAGTCTGTGTTTTTGTTAGCAGGTCTGGTCGATGTTTGGAGTTTGGGGCTTGGTTCCGGGCGGTGTGGGGGATGGGGGGGGGGGGGGGGGAGGAGGGAGGGGTGCTGTTGTCTGTTGTCTGTTCTGTTTTCGTCCCAGAGTGGAGCAGTCTGGATCCTCTTTCTGGTTCCACCGTTCTGGATCCGTGGAACTGGTGTCCAGCGCTCGGTTCTGGATCCGTGTGAACTGGTGTCCAGCGCTCGGTTCTGGATCCGTGTGAAACTGGTGTCCAGCGCTCGGTTCTGGATCCGTGTGAACTGGTGTCCGGCGCTCGGTTCTGGATCCGTGTGAACTGGTGTCCAGTTGGTGTCTGGATCCGTGTGAACTGGTGTCCAGCGCTCGGTTCTGGATCCGTGTGAACTGGTGTCCAACTGGTCTGGATCCGTGTGAACGCTGTCCAGCGCTTGGTTCTGGATCCGTGTGAACTGGTGTCCACTTCGCAGCCGACTGCGGGTGTTGGTTTTCTTCGACTCTTCTCCCCCACCCCCCCCCACCCCCACCCCCACCACCCCCCTTCCCCCTTGCCCCTTCGCCCCCCCCCCCCCCCCCCCCCTCACCCATCCACCCCCCCCAAGGCCTATTTTCAGGGCTACCCAGGCAGCCTTTTCCGCGCTCATGTGGCGATGGGCTTGTGCCGTGTGAGGCCGCCTCAAAGAGGAAGCAGGACGGACGCCGCTCGAGCGCTGCGCGATTCCCTTGTATGGTCTTCGCTGAGTACGGCCGAGAGGGCAACAGTTTTTCAGCCCAACGCCGAGAGGGTTGCCCACCCATGCCCCTCCCCCCCCCCCCCCCCCTCCCCCGCACACAGCATGGTTTCCCCAGCCCATGGTTACAGCAGTCAGGCAGCGCTCTATCGCCGACCGCCCCACCCCCATCTGTAGGAGCCGACACAGGTTAGACCCGCTATCACCCATGGTGGCTGGAAGGTTGACTGCGCCGCGTGACACTGACCTCTCACATCGGTGTCCCTAGAGAGAGAGATCTGCTAGCCGTCCCTCCCTCGGCACCCCCTGCCGTGCCATCTCGCAGAGAAGCGACACGACGACGCCAAAAGAACTGGAGAGATACACATGGCTTTACATGACCACAGGTCGGAGGACTGCTGGAATATTAGCCCCACTGAAATATAATGTACGGGACAGCACATCTTTAAAAAAAAAAAAATAATAATAACAACCGTTTTCGGTGCCATAATTGAAAAGAAAGGGGGAGCAGGAGGCGGGGGGAGGGAATGGGATGGGGGGGGGGGGGGGGCAGCTCTCTTTAGTCCAAATGTTTGCAATTCTCTACGGTATAACCGTCAGTCTGGTGCCCAGACAAAGTTTTGCGGGACGCCATAACGGATGCCGTAACATAGCCGAACAAAATTCTATGTAATCGTACCTTTAAGGTTCGGTCAGCCCATAGCTTCAGTGCGACAAGAATGTCCATGTCATCGGGGCCACTAAAGATGTCCATATCATCGGGGCCACTAAAGATGTCCATATCATCGGGGCCACTAAAGATGTGCACATCATCGGTGCCACTAAAGATGTCCATATCATCGAGATGTTCATTCAGGTGGATTGGCTAATGCTGGCTTTGATTGTACAAAGTGACGGCCAACCAGTTCTTCATTCGTTTTCGTAGGCTAGGTCCGTTTGATGATAAAACGACCAGATATTTATTGTATAATTCATGCAGGCGACAATCTAGCGGGCGTGTGCGAACGCGCTTACACACGCGCGTACACACATACATACACACACACACGCGCGCGCGCGCGCGCACACACACACATGCATACACACACACACACACACACACACACACACACACACACACACACAGATATAGGGAGGGAGTGTATGTGCCCACAGCACGATGACTTATTGATTTTCTGTGTCCGCTAGTCATTATAATCTCTACATCAATAAATTGAAAGAAAGAGCGACGGAGCAGATTGAGAGAGAGGCAGACAGACAGACAGACAGGCAGACAGACAGAGGAGTAAGTTCATCATGATTATTATACATAGCATCCTCTCGGCGGTCACAGTCGGCTGACGATGTATGTTATGTGATCACGGTCTGTTGCGTCCTCTCTCTCTCTCTCTCTCTCTCTCTCTCTCTCTGTGTGTGTGTGTGTGTGTGTGTGTGTGTGTGTGTGTGTGTGTGTGTGTGTGTGTCTGTCTGTCTGTCTGTCTGTCTCTGTCTGTCTGTCTGTCTCTCTCTCTCTCTCTCTCTCTCTCTCTCTCTCTCTCTCTCTCTCTCTCTCTCTCTGTGTGTGTGTGTGTGTGTGTGTGTGTGTGTGTGTGTGTGTGTGTGTGCCGATTTTAAAGTAAAAATTTTCATCATTTTGTTTGATAATTTTTTTTTCATATGATTGGAGTGAGTGTATTACCGTACGACTGTGAAAAAAAGTAAATAACCCAAATAATCGTAAAGGCCTTACTTTATGTGGCACGAGCAGGTTTTTGTTGTTGTTGTTGTTGCTTTTGTTTTTGCACACTGTCATCAATATAGGAGCCAGGCGTAAATCAGAGGACAGAACAGCAACCACCCACCGATAGCTTCGATTCAGCAAGTCGTAAAATGACTTTGTCCTGTTTCACCAAAAGAAGAGCGTTAAAGGGAAATTGCTTAATAGGTGTTACAGGAGCACGGTGGAGTTGAAATCTAAAAAAAAAATTTAAAAAAAAAAAAAAAAAAAAAAAAATGGGAACAGAATGTCTGATATCATGAATTTCACTACTGGTTTAAAAGCAGGGAGACGTATGCAGTCCTCAATTTTTCCCTTTTTGTTGTTGCTTTTTTTTTTTTTTTTGGTTTTTTTTTTTTTTTTTTTTTTTTTGTTTTTTGTTTTCTTTTTGTTTTTCTTTTTTTTTTTTTAGGGTGAACTTGCTTTAGAAGGTATTAAAAAAAAAAAAAAAAAAAAAAAAAAACAAAAACAATGGTAGGTACGGTGCACGTTTTCTACCAGAAGCTTTTAAACCATTTGTTCTCAAGGCCTCCGTAAAGACGAAACAGTCTTGTGCCGCTTGCACACAGGCCACTCGTTTTATACCCATTCTTCTCTTTTAAAAGGTGAAGAAGCTCCGTGGTTGTCATGTTCCACTCACAGTGAAACATGTTCTTTTAGATTGTTGGGACATGCACGATGTGAGACATAAACACCTTACAGCAGAGTCCATGAAAATCCTGTTCAGAGATGTCCCACCTGACGTGATCTTTGAGTTTCTGAAAGAGATCAACAGTTTTCATCTGATCTAAGATTTTACAGAAGAAAGCTTTTTTTTTTTTTTTTTTAAGCGAAGTCTCTGGTACGCTTTTAGAAGATGTATTTCAAAGAGATGTGTGAAAGGTGTGTGTGTGTGTGTGTGGTGTGTGTGTGTGTGTGTGTGTGTGTGTGTGTGTGTGTTCGATGACTTGTGAGATGATTTTAACGTGGTGACAGCCCTGATATGGCCCTTTGCGGTCGGCTGGGCTTTAAGCAGCATTACATCACCTTACCTCACCACCATTTCTTCTACTGTTGGCCGATGAAGTCATTCTAGTGTCTGAAACTGTTGCTGGACTACAGACCCAGTTAGAATA
>JADBJO010013979.1:0-10000 GCA_016801955.1 Conus betulinus | reverse complement strand
CTGTGCTATAAAATGGCCCTTTGCGGTGCGGTTGGCTGTGCTGTAAGCAACATTATATTGCAGTTTCTCTTCCTTACAGCAAGACCGCGTGTGGTTTTCCTGCACACGTCAGAGCCGTACAGCAGACCGCTTGTGGTTTTCCTACACAAGTCGAAGCCCTACAGCAAGACTGCTCGTGGTTTTCCTGCACACGTCAGAGCCCTACAGCAAGACCGCTTGTGGTTTTCCTGCACACGTCAGAGCCCTACAGCAAGACCGCTTGTGGTTTTCCTCCACACGTCAGAGCCCTACAGCAAGACTGCTCGTGGTTTTCCTGCACACGTCAGAGCCCTACAGCAAGACCGCTCGTGGTTTTCCTGCACACGTCAGAGCCCTACAGCCAGACCTCTTGTGGTTTTTCTGCACACACGTCAGAGCCCTACAGCAAGACCGCTCGTGGTTTTCCTGCACACAGAGCCCTACAGCAAGACTGCACACGTCAGAGCCCTACAGCAAGACCGCTCGTGGTTTTCCTGCACACGTCAGAGCCCTACAGCAAGACCGCTCGTGGTTTTCCTGCACACGTCAGAGCCCTACAGCAAGACCGCTCGTGGTTTTCCTGCACACGTCAGAGCCCTACAGCAAGACTGCTCGTGGTTTTCCTGCACACGTCAGAGCCCTACAGCAAGACTGCTTCGTGGTTTTCCTGCACACGTCAGAGCCCTACAGCAAGACTGTTCGTGGTTTTTTCCTGCACACGTCAGAGCCCTACAGCAAGACTGCTCGTGGTTTTTCCTGCACACGTCAGAGCCCTACAGCAAGACTGCTCGTGGTTTTCCTGCACACGTTCAGAGCCCTACAAAAGTGAGGACAGCTTTGCAGGTCAGAGCCCTGCAGCAAGACCGCTTGTGCGTTCTCTGCAATACAATAAGACTCCAGTCATGACGACAGTGAGAGTGACAGCTTGTGAATGAATTCAAAAGAGGACAATAATGCGACAGAATAAAGAGGGAGACGGGACAGTAACCGTCAGTCAGCAGGCTTAAGGCACATCATCAGATCCACTGAAGCGTGAGAAAGAGAATGCCGATCGCTCCATCTACCAATCAGAGAATGGCGAGAGGCTGACCAGACACCAGGATGGTTAAAATAATAATAATAATAATAATGTTCCTAATACTTATATAGCGCATTTCTTGTTATACAACTCAATGCGCTTACATCCACCATTTGCACTTATTCATACAATATTCATGCACACAGCAAAAAGAAAATACACAATGGCAAACGCACCTACATGCATAAACTGCCTCACTGGACTAGTTGTGGAGGAATTTAGGAGAGACCTAGTCATCTACAGAAGAGAATACGCTTTTTTTGAAGAGATAAGTTTTGAGCTCAGATTTAAAAGAAGAAAGAGTAGGCTGATTACGAAGGTCTTCTTCAGGGAGGGAGTTCCAAATAGAAGGTGCTCTAAAACTGAAGGCTCTTTCGCCAACAGATTTCAGAGAACGCTTAGGGATTAAAAAAAAAAAAAATCCTCTTCATTTTTCTTCTCCGTCTCTTTTATTCGTCTAAATCGATATGCCTTTCGGGCTTCATGATTCGCAGCGTTTCGTAAACTTCCCTGGGATTGGTGGCTGATATGACAGTAGTTTAGCTTTCTCGGTGTGCCTTTTGTACAAAATGAACACCAGTGTGAAAGACGTTGCTTTTTATGGCGCTCAGGTTACAGTTGAAATTACTGTAGTCTAGCTGACCACCCAAGGCCTGTTCAGAGCTACCGAACTCATATGGAAACAGTTGACATTCAGAACATGTCAGAACAGAACTCATTTACTACTAGACTGCCCAGTTTCAGCCAGGCGATACAAATCAAAAGATACAAATACTGCACATCTTATTAAAAAAAAAAAAAAAAAAAGTATTGACCATATTTCATATGACACAAATATTACGGACATCGCACACGTTAGCGCTTAGTCAGAGTTGGCCCGACTGTTGTGATTAAAAAAAAAAAAATAAGTACTATAAGAAGCAGTCTAAGTGCAGTGTCGAGACTCTAACATGTGAAGGAGAGAGATGAGGGGAAGGACCAGAGACAGTATGTCTGACATTCCCGGTGACTCGGGTGGCTTCTGTTATCGTCTGATATGATCGATCGATGATGAACAGACGCTGAAATAACTAACCTCTGAACTGAAGTGATGAGAACAGAACACCACATAAGCAATAAATGACATGACAGCTGAATTGCAGTAGGGTGAAATGAGAACGCCAACCATCGCAATTTATTTCTAATACTCGAACAATTTTCAATCGTAAAAAGAGGTAACAAGATGCAAAACATATAAACGTACTCCCAGTTTATCTTGAATACGCATGAGATATTCCATAAAGAGGAAAAAACCGTCGTCTTGGGCTGGTGTACCGTTAGTAATGGCTATTCTGGTAAACATCGGCCATCGTCTGTGACCTATAATGAACATACTTACAAATTTTCAGAAAGATCGGCCAAGTGCTTTCTGAGATTTTCCATAAAGAAGAAAACCATTGTGGGTCGTCAGTAGCGGGTGTAACGGAAAACTTAAACACCGGGCATCACCCTTGACACATAATGAACATACCTACAAATTTTCAGAAATATCGGTCACGTACTTTCTGAGATATTCCATAAAGAAGAAAACCCGTTACAGGCCGTTACAGCCGTTAATAACGGCTATAACGGTAATCTAAAACATCGGGTATTATCCGTGACCCATAATGAACATGCATGCTAATTTTCACAAAGATCGGCCAAGCACTTTCGGAGATATTCCATAAAGAAGAAAAAACGTTACAGGCCGTTACAGCCGTTAGTAACGGTATAACGGTAAGCTAAAACATCGGGCATCATCCGTAACCCACCACAGTGAACATACCTGCTAATGTTCACAAAGATCACCCAAGTACTTTCTGAGATATTCCATAAAGAAAAAAGTTACAGGCCGTTACAGCCCTTAGTAATGGCTATAACGGTAAACTAAAACATCGGGCATCATCCGTGACCCATAATGAACATACCTACAAATTTTCACAAAGATCGGCCGAGTACTTTCTCAGATATTCCATGAAAAAAAACCCGTTACAGGCCGTTACAGCCGTTAGTAACGGCTATAACGGTAAGCTAAAACATCAGGCATTATTCGTGACCCATAATGAACATACCTGCAAAATGTTCACAAAGATCGGCCAAGTACTTTGAGATATTCCATGAAGAAGAAAAAGCGTTACAGGCCGTTACAGCTGTTAGTAACGGATACAACGGAGTAAACTAAAACATCGGGCATCATCTGTGACTCATAATGAACATACCTGCTAATTTTCACAAACCGTTACAGGCCGTTACAGCCGCTAGTAACGGTATAACGGTAAGCTAAAACATCGGGCATCATCCGTGACCCATGATGAACATACCTACATGTTTTCAGAAAGATCGGCCAAGTGCTTTCTGAGATATTCCATGAAGAAGAAAAAGCGTTACAGGCCGTTACAGCCTTTAGTTACGGCTATAGCAGTATACTAAAACATCAGGCATTATTCGTGACCCATAATGAACATATCTACAAAATTTCAGAAAGATCGGCGAAGTACGTTTTGAGATATTCTATAAAGAAAAAAAACCGTTACAGGCTGTTACAGTCGTCAGTAACGGCTATAACGGGGTAAACTAAAACATCGGTCATCATCCGTGACCCATAATGAACATACCTGTCAATTTTCACAAAGATCGGCCAAGTGCTTTTTGATACATTCTATAAAGAAGAAAAACCGTTACAGGCTGTTACAGCCGTTAATACCGGCTATAATGGGGTAAACTAAAACATCGAGCATTCATCCGTGACCCATAAATGAACATACCTGTTAATTTTTACAAAGATCGGCCAAGTACTTTCGGAGATATTCCATAAAGAAGAAAAAGCGGTACAGGCCGTTACAGCCGTTAGTAACGGCTATATAACGGTAAATTAAAACATCAGGCATTATTCGTGACCCATAATGAATATGCCTACATATTTTCAGAAAGATCGGCCCAGTAGTTTTTGTCTGGAGCGAGTGGAACAATTTTGACAACGGACGGACGGACACACAGACACAGACACACACACATTTCTTCATTCCCATTGTAAAGCACTCCCTGTTCTGTAAGAACTGGGAGTACAAAACAAAGAAGAAGAAGAAGAAGAAAAAAAAAATTGTAAAGTACATTTGTAATCAAAAAGAAGCATGTCCAGAACAGACGCACAGAAGAACTGCACAATGGTCATTGTAATCAAAAAGAAGCATGTCCCCCCTACAGACGCCAGTTGCCTGGTCCTCATAACCTTGGCCGTTGCCTTCCTCATAAACTGTCACCAACTCTCATGAAAGTCATGGTCAAAAAAGTATAGAAATGATTTTTGGCTGCCAATCTTCTGTCAACATTCAAAACTATCGTTGATGATGCTCAGAAAATTTGAAAATAGGAGAAAAAAAATCTACGTTTCGGTCATAGAGCGTCTTCAGGACTGCTGTCGTAAAATGAAAGACAAATAAATATGTATAGGCAGGGACGTATGAAAAAACATATATGTAAACAGTTGAATACGTGTTTAAAGGCGCGCGTGTGTGTGTGTGTGTGTGTGTGTGTGTGTGCGCGCGCGCACACACACACACACACACACACACACACACACACACACACACACACACACACACACGTAATTATCTGTTTACGTATATGTTTTCATATGTCATTGGCTATATGTATTTATTGTCTTTCATTTTGTCATCAGTCCTGAAGACAGTCTGTGACCGAAACGGTGAAGATTTTTTTTTTCCATTTTTAAATCTTCTGAGCATCCTCAAGGATAATTTGTAGCATGGACAAAGGCTTCTTTCCCTGAGACGGTTGACATTGGGGAAGAAGTTGTGATGATAATCAAAGAAATGGGGTGTCAAAAGTCTACTACCGATGAGAAGGCTCTAAACAGGATTAGATAGATTGATGTGTCATACACTAGGTCAAAATATGGGTCAGCAAGTCTTGTTGAGGCAGCAACAGCAGCAGTATTAGTAGTAGGAGGAGGAGTAGCAGCAGCAGTAGTAGTGCTAGTAGTAGTAGCAGTAGTAGTAGTGGTGGTGGTGGCAGTTGCATAGCAGTTAGCAGTAATGTCACTGCAATAAGTGTGTGTGTGTGTGTGTGTGTGTGTGTGTGTGTGTGTGCGCGCGCGCGCGCGCGCGCGCGCGCGCGCGTTCCAGTTATCAGTTGAGCCACTCGTATGGACATTAACTGTTGTAAAAGACGCCTCGTAACAGAAAATTATCCCTTAAATTCAAACATGCTGTTAGACATTCAAATGAGCACATTAAAAATGTAAATGTACGGTGTTTGTTGTTGTTGTTTGTTTCGTTTGTTTTTCCCTGGGGGGGGGGGGGGGGGGGGGGGGGGTCTACCTGTAGACGTTTTTTCTGTTGCATAACGACAGTGTCTCCCGTGAAGTAATCAATGCATGTGTTATGCCTTGTCATCATTGGCACGTGCGCTCTTGTGCTGGCAGGGTGAGCATCTACAGCATAGAGAGAGAGAGAGAGAGAGAGAGAGAGAGAGAGAGAGAGATTCAAGACTCAATATATGTATTTATATTAGGTCTCAGCCCATCATGAAGGGGGATGTGAAATATACAGCTGAATGAAATTATGTAGCAAATTCAAACTGAAAGCTTACAATGAAATAGAACATATTCATGTAGTCAGAGCATCTTTCATCTTAAATCCTTTGTATAAAAATAATGCAAGATTATGTACGTCTTCCAGAACCGTCGATGACATTAACAAACTCAATTTAAACAGTGAAAGATTTCTATAATATTTAGGCTTAATTAACGTTTCACGTGTGCCTCCAAGTGCTGGATAACACAGAACAAAATGCACCTCATTTTCTTCGCTTTCATTACATAGGGGACAAATTAGGTCGTTTGACATAAATGTTCTATATCGATAACGGTGTGTCACTAGATCAGAAATCCCGAGCCTAAATCTAGTTGTAAATATATTTCAGATGCTTATCGATATCTAGATGTAAATAAGGCTTTAAACTGTGGTCACTGCAAAAAGTACTGTACAAACTAAACCTGTCACTAGTTTGAATATGATCGGACCAAGTTTGCCATTGGCAGTCGATAAGGGAATCTCACACAGCAGTGTGTAATCCAGCCTGTGTCAACTGGTAGTGCGCACGGGGGTCTTGGTGACCTCGTTACCGCGCGGGATAAAAAGTGCAAAGTTGCGTTAACTGTGCCTGTTTTGCATCAAGCTTGCTGGCGACACAAGATGTGTAAAATGAAAAAATTTTTTTTTCCGTGCAAGAGCAGTCTCTCAAGTGAGTTTTATGCCCTTTCTTTTGGCTGTTTAAGCGCGGGGTTGGTTACTGTCAGCCCTTTTCTCACCATGCCACCACGAAGAAAAACTTAGCACCTTTGACAAAACCAGGGCGATTGCGTGGATACAAGATGGCATTGCAAAGGCTGAAGTGGCGCGACGACTTGGTGTGCATCATTCAGTTATTGTTAGACTGAATCAGCGTTTTAGGGCGACCAACAGCGTTGAAGAGAGGCCACGGTCAGGTCGGCCTAGGCAGACTACTCCCAGAGAAGATCGTTTCATCGAGAGGCAGGCCCTATTGCAGCGGGATACCACTTCCACCAGCATCCAAAGGCAGCTTCGTATGGCAAATAACACCATCCTCAGCCGTCAAGCCATACGAAACCGTCTTCACCACTTCGGCCTCAGATCACGTCGCCCAGCTGTTCGACCACGACTGCTAGCAGCCCATAGGCTGGCTCGCCGAGCTTTCTGCCATCGTCATGTGAGATGGAACCAACAACAGTGGTCCCAGGTCCTCTTTTCAGATGAGTCGCGGTTTAGTCTTGAACACAATGACGGCCGAACTAGAGTTTGGAGGCGTGTTGGTGAACGTTACATTGATGCAGCTGTTCGCCAGACCAGGGCCTTTGGGGAGGGATGTTATGGTATGGGGTGCCTTCAGCCTCCACCACAAGACACCACTCTACCATATTGATGGAAACCTCACAGGCATCCGCTATCGGGATGAAATCCTGGCGCCTTTCGTTGTTCCGACCATGCAACGGATAGGACCCATGGCAGTCTTCCAAGACGACAATGCTCGGCCACATAGGGCCCGGGTGGCCGAAAACTTCATTGTGCAGGCCGGCATCAACAGGATGATCTTCCCGGCGTATAGTCCCGACCTCAATCCCATCGAGCATATGTGGGATGAGTTGGGGGGGGACGTGTGAAGGAGAACCATCCACCTCCCAGAGACCGCCAGGATCTCTTCCAAATGCTGCAACTGGAATGGCAGAGAATCCCTCAGAGGGTCATCAGAACACTGGTCAACTCGATGAGGAGTCGCTGCGTGGAATGTCTCGCCAATGGCGGTGGCCACACCCACTATTGAAATGATTTTGTGAACTGAACAGATTTTGCGAACTTTGATTTCGACCCATCCTCTGTTTAATTGTCTGTAAATCAACAACCGTTCATTCGATCCCAATGAAATTCAATGTACGTTGGAACAAGATAATGAATTAAAATTTCATGAATAAATTAAAGGAGTTGTTGTTTAACATGTTTAACCTTTTCAAAAGATAAATCAAAACATTTTTAGCTCTGCTTGCATGGTCTTTGCATGCAGCAGTAAAACTCAAGCACGTTGAAAAAAGTATTCCTAAGTATTTGTACACGTTAACTACAGGCATTGTAACACCATTATATAACCATTTTTCTCTCACACTCGAATAGCCACCCTTCCGAAAGACTATAATATTCCTTTTTGTCATATTAACTTAAAGCTGAAGAGATAGAGCGGCATGCTGCAGGCTATTCAATTGTGTCTGCAAAACTGTAACTGTCTCCGCCATCAAACCAATGTCATCAGCCAACAACAGAAATAAATGATTCATACACGTCAAGTGAAAATCTAGCACCATGTCTTCCATTGTTGATAACTCCTATCGCCAATTCATTAATAAAAAGAGAGAGAACAGAACAGGGCTGCAGGCATCTCCTTGTCTTTATGCTCCTATGTAGGCAATGTAATCAGTTAACGTAGAACCACATCTAACCACATCTAACTCTTGCTTTAACATCATTGTACATGCTTTTAATACATTTAAATAACTTACCTTTAATACTATTCTTTAAGAGAACTGGGCAGAGAAGATTTCGATTTATCGTATCAAAAGCTTTTTCGAAATCTATAAATGCACATAAAGTTTTCGATTGTAACAGAACTGCTTCTGTATGAGAGCTAGTAAAGGAAACATGTCGACTGTTGAGTATCCTTTTTTGAATCCAGCTTGATATTCACCTGTGATATTGTTTCCTTCCACCCATTTTTGCAATCTGTTATTTATCACCATACCAAATAATTTACTGCTAATATCACTCAAAGAAATTCCCCTATAATTATAGTTATTGATGTCTCCTTTCTTGAAAATTGGCTGAATAATAGATTCAGACCAGCTGTCAGGGAATATACCATCATCAAATAGTTTATTAAATAATTTCAAGAAAAAATGTATAACCTGTTCATTCGAATACTTAAAGAGCTTGCCAATAATGCCATCGGGACCAGCTGCTTAACGTTTTTTTTTTTTTAATTTTCTTAAAGCGAGCAGTATTTCTTCTTTAGAGATTGGACAATTCATATAGTCTTCCGTGTCTTCACCCGAGTCCTCATTTACTATGTTGTCAGCATCCGTTTCCAGCAAAGCTTTAAAATGTTGAAACCAAGAGTCAATTGATATGTTATTTATAGGCTGTTTTCTTTTGAAAGATTCATTATGAACAACGTCTCAGAATTCCTTTTGATTTCTCACAGTCAATACAAGTTTGTCTAATAAGGCTTTGTTGAATTGCTTCTTCTTCCACTTTAATAGTTTTAATCAAACCATTTACTTGAATTTTCATTGTTATCAAATGATATACGTGTTTTCATGGATTCAGCACTTACTCTTATACAATCATTAAAAACTTTAAGAGCATCGTTCACGTTAAAATCAATTAAATCCATCGCAAGGTCAATGTTCGTACGTGTTTCCTCACTACACAAAATACTGGCATATTTATCAGCACACTTGTCGTCCCACAAAGGTTTGTGTATAACAAAATCCTCTTTTTGCGTACAAATATCAGATAAATGTTGCTTTGGGAAAACAACAGCTGCAGTCACTGGCAAATGGTCAGAATCAATACGTTCAACAATAGACAGTTTGCAGGAGTCAAACAATATCATAAAAAGTTCACTTGAGAATACAAAATAATCTGTGACACTGCTTCCAGAATCAGATATGCATGTGTAGCAACCTTCATGGTCGCCTCTGCACACGCCATTCAAAATACTCCGATCTATATGCAGTACACTTGTTCAATAATAATTTTCCCATAGTTGTTCAAAGTAAGATCGTTTGATTGTCGGGCCATTCGCGGCATTCTTGATTGTGGGTCAACCTATTTTCCCCGAGTATTCTTGAGCCCCCTCGCAGTTCTCCTTCCCTAATCCCCAAATCCCTCCCTACACGCCCCCCTCTGTAACCTCACCTCAGTGTATATTACCCCTTTCAGATACCTACTGCCCTTGGTCCTCTCCAAGGGTACCTAGGAGAGCTTCTGAAGGTCTCGCCTATGTCCACAAATTTATACAAGCACTATGTCGTGTTTCTTCTCAACTCCGACCAGCGTCTACTTGTCCATCCGAGCGACTTGCACACCGACCTGCCCACAGCACCCTGCCTACTGGAACAGTCATTTTTTCCCAGCACCCAGTCCTTCGACCGTCTGCTGTATTGAACTTACAGCGGTGTACAAACACTATCGTGTATCCCCGCCCCAAACTCCCCCCCCCCCCATCTCTATGACTGTTTACACTTACCACACCCCAATCCCCCTTCACAACGCCCGCCGTAACTCGACTCTACAT
>JADBJO010013978.1:37500-47500 GCA_016801955.1 Conus betulinus | reverse complement strand
TTGTTTGCTGTGATCGCTTGGCAGCACACTTGGACTACCCCACACATCAGCAACAGACGCCAGCAGACCCTGCTTCCAATGATATTAACAGCGTCTTTCCCCAAGCACACCCAGCACCTGGTGTCCCACACTGTGGTGAATTTGCATCAGTTGATTACTACATTGATTTGTGTCAGAGACAAATAATGACTCTTCAAACCAAAGCCTTTGAGACATTCCAACCTCACGCCAATAGAACTACAGGCCCTTCAAGACTTACGAAACAGATCAGATATTGTAATCAAACCAGCGGTTAATGGAGGTGCCCTAGTTTGTCTGGCAAACAGACCTATACTTAAAAGAAGCCATCATCAGCTGTCTGACTCTCCTTTCTACACACCATCCCCCAATCTACCACTAAAATGGACATTTTGCCTTGTGAGGATCACCATCAAGGCAGGTGTATCGGAAGGAAATCGTCTACTTGAAGCCTTCTGTGCCATCAAAAGTGAAACAAGGAATCCAAATCCTATCTCCTCCTATCTCCTCCCCAAAAATCACAAACCTGACAATCCAGGAAGACCATAGTTTCGGTTTGTGCATGCCCCAGAGTCCTTATCTCCTCCTTCTGCCCTTCCTACCTATATCAAAGACACCAACCACACCCTGCAACTTATCAATGATTTCTACGTCTCCTCTGACTGCGGAACTGAACGTTATTTGTTCACCATGGACATTGTTTCCCTCTATATACCAACATTCCTCACAAAGATGGTTTGATTGCTGTGAAACACTTTTTGAACAGCAGCAACTACAATATTCACATCCCTACCATCCTTCGCCTCACTGAACTTGTTCTTACACTCAATTCCTTCTCCTTTGCCCGGGAGACATTCAGACAAACACAAGGAGTCACCATGGGAACAAAGATGGGACCCAGTTACGCCTGTCTGTTTATGGACTATGTTAAGGAACAGGCCTTCAAACAGTATTTGGGTCCAGTACCATCTCTCTTCAAACATTTTATTGATGACTGTCTTGGTATTGCCACTTGCTCCAGAGAAAGCCTATTCCAATCTATCCACCATCTGTCTTATGTTCACCCATCACTCCAGTACACATGCAATATATCTCCTTCTTCTGTTACTTTTTTTGGATACTGTTCTCTCTCTCCAGCCTGACCAGGACAACCTTAAGACCAGTGTATTTGTCACACACCCATGTTTGTGCACATACACACTTGCACTCACAAACACAGTATGCTTACTTCGTACGCAACGCACAATCACTCATTCACCCAAAGGAGCACTATCACCACAAAATTAAATTTTCTATAAAACGCTCCTTTTACTGAATAATAAAGAAAGGGTCTTAAATCTTCTCTTCACTTCAGTACGTTTTCCAACAATTATTTCTTCTCTTCACAAGATATTTCCCATGGAATCATGTGCAGTATGCAAAATAGTGTCACGTAACGACATAGGAACGACAATCTGCTCCACTACCTGTTCATCTTTAGGAAAAAGACGATATAAAAGATCATTCTTTTTTACGTACACAGTATCAGTCACTTTGTCAGGTACCTCAGGAACAACTTTCTGAAACAAATGAGTCAGTGTTGTATCTGTCTTTTGTAAATCACTCAAATGTTCAGGAGTCACATCCAATTTTGGGACATGGGGGAGAACCAGGGGTTTTTGACCTTGCCTTTTTCTTTTTTCTCTTGTAAACGAGTGCTTACCATACAAGGCACAAAAGAACCACATTGTCCTCCACAAGACGTGGAAACACCCTTCAGATTTCCAAGAATGAGGTCTGTCACAGGATCATCAATGACACATGCTGTTATTTCACCTGTAAAATAGGGAGTACAAACATAAACACATGCCACAGGAAATGATTCAATTTTGCCACCAAATGAACGACATTGCTGATGTTTACCGGTGTATTGTTCTTTTCTGACTAAATCTTTGCGTACACCAGCAGTAGTACATCCAGTGTCTCTCAACAGTGTAGCACCAAACCCATTGACAATACAAGATTCAATATGCAAACCACTGACATCAGTGTCAGACACTAAAACATGCTGAGTATCTGTAGTAGTTTGCTTGGGATCTGTTGCCAAGCACACATTACCCTGTGCTAGAAAAGGACAGTCTTTCTTCTTGTGAAATATACAGGAACAGTGCCAACAACCATTGTCCACACCAGATACTGTATTTGGTACTTGTACTATGACCAATACCACCACGGTTTGAAAATTGTCCACTGCCACGACTAGCTCTAAATTGACCAGCACGTCGAGTATTGGTATTTCTCTTGGGTAATAATTTCCATTTGGATTACCCTGTGAAGAAGTTTGTCCAGAATTTTTCTCTTGCCAGTTATAGGAATGTACATTATTCCTGTTTGTATTCCGTCTTTGAGAAAAAATTCTGGCCTCCTCTATGACCCATACCTGTTGTTTGGTTTGAGAACGACACTGACCAAACTGTCCTGATGAAGCAACATTTGCCTCAAACACATCACGGTCAGATTTTCTGGCAAAATGCTTCTCGGGTGAGCAGTTCGATACTGATCTGCCAGCTTACACATATCCTCTGCAGTTTTACAAGATCTCTCTTTTAGAAAAATAGATAGGTCTTTGGATACACTTTGTAAAATCTGCTCACGTAACAACAAGTCACGCAAATCATCATATTCTTTCTGTGTTTGGGCCAATTCAACCCAACGATCAAATAAATGACTTGTTCTAATAAGGAAAGCTGCAAATGATTCGCCTTTTTTTTTGGGACGAACTGAACGAAATTTTTCTCTAAAACCTTCATCTGTATATTGAAACTTCTTTAAAAGTTCAGCTTTCAGCTCTTCCCATGTAAGAGTATCACGAACTGCCAAACTATGATACAGAGAAAGGGCAGTGCCCTTGAAAAGGGATGCAACATACAATGTCCATTTGTCTTTGCTCCAACCACATGATGAAGCATGGTTTTCAAACCTAAAAAGAAAAAAAGAGTCTATGTCATCACGATTCTCATCAAAAGGGGGTAAATTTGGGAATGTAGGAAGTTTTACCTGCAACCTGAACAGGAACAGTATCAGTTTGAGAAACATTTACATTTGCAGATTGTTGAACAGCCTGTTGCTTCAACTGAAGTTCCACTCGTTTTTGTTCAAGTTCCGATCTTCTCATTTCAAGTAAATTAAGACTTTCTGTTTTTTTTTTCAGTTCAAGTTCATGCGCCCTGAACTCTCTCTCTCTCTCTCTCTCTCTCTCTCTCTCTCTCTCTCTCTCTCTCTCTCTCTCTCTCTCTCTCTCTGCTTGTCTATCTTCTCTTCTTTTTCTAACTGTGCTTGTCTATCCTTCTCTTCTTTTTCTAACTGTGTTTGTCTATCCTTGTCTTCTTTTTCTGCCTCTGCTACTTTCTTCTCCTCCCTTTCTTTCGCTCTGAGCACCCGCTCTTCACACTGATTAATGTAGGACATCAAAGCATCACCAGACAACTGCAATCTCTGTCCCTGGACAAAAAATCTGTTGAAAACGAACCGTTTCTCATCCTCCTTCACAAATAATGATTGAAATTCCTCAATTGTTGATCATCTCCTGCATCAGCCATCTTTTATGAGAATGTAGATAACGTTTAAAGAAATCCCACAGCGTGTAAATGGGGGTAGGGAAGTTAAGATGTGAAATAAAACACTATTTAAAATGAAACAATGTAAACTACTTGGCACTGATCACTAGAATGCACAGTTCAAAAACATTCAAATTTGTAATGAACCAAAAAAAAAAACAAAACAATGATAGGACAGAAAAGAATTTTTTTTTTTTTGCAGTAAAATTTGAATGAGTATGCAAATGCACCCTTAGTGAAAAAAAAAGTTTTTATTTAAGTTAATTTAATTGGCCAAAAAAAAAATGTGAGAAATAAATTTAGAAATGGCTCCGAAAGACTAAATTTTTTGAAAAAAAAATTCCGAAATACCAAGAAAAAACTGAGAATTTTTTTTTTTTAATTATTGCTTTAAACTAAAGCAGAGCACTGTTTTCAAAAAGGAATCCAAAAGAATGTGCCAGAAAAAACACAGACAATTTTACAAAAAAGATTTTCAACTAAACCCTACAACATTTAAAATAAAGGGAGCATTTACACACACTAATCAGAAACCCTATTTAAAATAGCAAAAAACCTGCCTGAAACTTGAAACTAGAGAGGAGCTTATTGTAAAGAATATCAAGAGAATTTTAATTAGAATAGAGACAGAAACCAAGAGAGGCGAAAATTTGAGAAAACAGTAGGAAAAGCAAGACAAAGCAAAAGAACCGTTAGGTAGCCCACTAATTGAAACTACCACCCATAGAACTGGAGACGGGAATACTAAGAACAAGTATACATTACATAAATAACTCACTCACACCATAAGTATAGAAAAGAAAAACAAAATTGGAAATACCAATGAAAATGAATAAATATAACAATTATTCAACAATGCAGAGTAGAACAAAATAGTATCTTTATAATTGTAATTTGGCTGAGTAACTTTACTTCTATTTGTTTTTATACAAAGGGGTTTCAAAACAAACATTTTAGCAGCAGTACTCACACAAAATAAACCTAAATCCTATTAAACTTTAACCTACATTCAAAGACGGGGGTCACCACTGTCACACACCCATGTTTGTGCGCATACACACTTGCACTCACACAACACAGTATGCTTACTTCGTACGCAACGCACAATCACTCCATTCACCCAAAGGAGCACTATCACCACAAAATTAAGTTTTCTATAAAACGCTCCCTTTACTGAATAATAAAGAAAAGGGTCTTAAATCTTCTTTCACTTCAGTACGTTTTCCCACAAATTATTTCTTCTCTTTCACAAGATATTTCCACACATATAAACAATAATACAATATTCAAAGTTTTACCAAGAATTAAACACACACACACACACACATATTACACTATCAGTTCATTATATTAAATAATTGCAGTAAAGACAAGTCATCTTCTTGACTTGTCGAGGAGCTTTCGTGCACTGGGCTGTACCACCTCTGGACCACCACAGTCTGGATCCTCACTAGACTGGTACACCTTAGTCGGAAACACCACTGGACGCTGAGGGATTCTGTAACGAAACCCTAGGTCCAGGGTTAACCTCTAAAATGAATTTTATTTAATTTTTCTTTTATTATTCATAGCTCCTTTTTAACTCCTTTTACATTTACTCCAAAGTCAAAATAGAATACTCACATGAGTCTTGTTCCGCCAACTTATTCCTACCTACAGTTGGGGTACAGAAAGAAATCTTTATACAACAATATTTTATTCATTTATTTTCCAATTCTTCTTTTTTTTTTTCGTGTTCAACGTCCATCTTTCTCTTTTTCCCCAAATAGCGCAATATCCTCAAATCTTTATAATCATCAAACTTCTGTTATCTTTACAATTACACCTTTAATGTAATTGCTTTAACCAGTTACAACCCCAACTGGTACTCACCTTCTAGGGAATAAGCGACAAGCCTACCCTAGTAGACTTCCGGTCTACATCTACACTCTATACTTGAGTGAAACTTGCCACGCCAGGCATCTTACACCCACCAAGGGTTAAGCACACCCAAACCAGGGTTGCATCGGACAAACCAGTCCAACCATGTAGCACACCCAACCAGGGTTGCATAGGACAATCCTAGTCCTGACTATATTAAAACCCACGAGGGTTACGATTGGACATCATCCTATGTCCGTGTCCAGAGCTCCTCTGAAGTAACAATCTTCCACCCTTCCTCACATTGGGTGAACACACACTTCACAATCCACTCAGCGTCCCACTCTTCCACATCACTGGTGGTTGCACTCCATAAATACAAAAAAGCATCAAACCCTTAGGTTCTTTTCCACAATCGCAAAAAATTACAAAAACCTCTTAACACTCTTTTCTTTGACGCGAAACTTCTCCATTCACATAACACTTTTCTCATTCACATGACAGTGTTTAATAAATCTATGGAGTCCCACTCTTATCTACTTTACTCTTCAAGCCATCCTGCCACTTCCAAAAACAGTATACCATATTCACAGTTTTTGAGACTGAAACGGACATGCAGTGATGCTAATGACATTGAAAGTGAAGCAGTGAAAATGTGTTCCTTCTTCACTTCCCGCCAATACCCAGAGAACATTGCTTATGAAGCACTTAAACGTGCACGCAAAGTGACACGCTCAGAAGCCTTCATTTCCAGACGTTCCAAAGACCATGATGACAGAACAGTTGCAGTGCTCACCTACCAACCACAGAACCTTGCTGTTTATATATATTCTCCTTAGAAATTTCCATGTTTTGCAAAATGATCCAGTACTGAAAACTGCATTTTCCAAACCACATCGATTGCGTTTCGTAGAGATGCAAACCTTCAAGACCTCCTTGTGAGAGCATCAGTTTAGCCTCCCTCCAGTGGTTCTTTTTCTTCTCCTGGAAATCAACCCTGCCACAAGAGAACTGCAAAACCTGTCCCTTCCTCAACTCTGCCACGACTGTCACAGGCCCACTTGGAAAATTCACAATAAGATCTTTCACCTGCTAATCATCCAGTTTGGTCTACATCATAACCTGCACACTTTGTGACAAACTGTACATCTAAGAAACCTATCGCTCACACAACGACCGTTTAACTTAACATCTTAGATCCATGAAACTTCAATACAAAAACCATACTGGGGTGCATTTTAACAGCACCATGCACACTTACTCTCACGCCAAAGTTGCTGCTGTCTGGCAGAGTAAAGCCAGCATGACTTATTGAAAATTCATGGAATTCTGGCTGATCAAACGACTTGCCACCACTACACCAACAGGACTTAACATCAAGGAATGATTTGTTGTCTCCTCCTCCTCCTCCTCCTTCCTCCTCCTCCCTCCCTTCTCTGCATGCTCCCCTCCTTCTCTCTCTCTGTCTTTGTCTCTGTCTCTGTCTGTCTGTCTGTCTCTCTCTCTCTCTCTCTCTCTCTCTCTCTCTCTCTCTCTCTCTCTCTCTCTCTCTCTCTCTCTCTCAATTTCACTTTCCTTTTTCATTTCTCCTAACACATCTGATTTCTACTCGGCCCTGCAGCCACTTTTGCTTGAGTTTGCTATCACCACGATTTATGGTTCATCTTTCCATGTTTTAAATTGCTATGTTCTCATAGTTCTTTACCATTGAAAAAGGGTTTAAGGTCCGAAACGTTTGGTCATTCTTATTCTTTTCCTTGGATTATCTTTTCCACCCTTTTTTTCAGTTTTGTGTTTTTTTCATTGTGTAGTCCTATGGTCACATCACCTTGTACAAAATTGTACATAATTTTGTTGATTTCAGAACAGCGTTTTGGTTTCATGAATGGACACGTTCTGCTTTTCAGCAAGTGTAAAAGTGTCATTGAAGGGAAATTGTATAAAGTATTGAGGGATGTTTACTACTCCATAAAGACGTGTCAGAGACCAACATCACTATTCATGTTTCCGAGAGGTGTTAAGTTTAAGAAGAGTACTTCTTCAGTCCAATATTGTTTGTCAATGAATTTGTCTTGAACATGATCATAGAGGAAAAGCACGTGATTCAAATGGCCCCAAGTTCTGCTGATTTTATGTTGCTGTCTGCAGATGACGTCATCTTACCACTAGATACGGCCATTGGCCTATAAAATCATCTGAAGGTGGCCACGTGAAGTGGAGAATGGTTGATATACCATCATAAAAAAGGCCATGATAAAACTCTTGGTTTGGTATTTATCACAAAACTAGATGCAAGTGTGAGTGGCGCTTTGCTCGACATTATTAGAACAGGTAAGAAAGGTGACGTGGAAATTCCAAGTCTTTTAGAGAACTACTTACCATTGATCTTTTTTTCTGTTATGGAAACTGGTACTGAAACTAAGACCATCGTAACGAAACACATCAGAAATGTCATGGCCAGAAGATTTGAAAGAAAAAAAAAAAAGATTTAGAAAGTACATTTGCTATCAAGATTTTGTTTTGAGTTCCATTGTATTCTTCTTATACGTGATTCATGGAGGAACAGGAACGTTCCTTCTGTCTATCAAAACAGTCATAAATGTATTAGATTTTGGGATTCGTTTGGTGACATTGCCGATGAATAGAATAAATAGACAAGCTGAAGAAAGGATTGTAATACATGTGTTCCCTTGGCACTGTTATTGACACTTGCAACATCAAACTGTTAGTGCACAGTGAATCCCGCCTGCAACAATCAGCAAGAACGCTGAAGTTCCATACTTCCACAGCTTTCTGTAGAGGAAAAACACACAATGCCTGTAACTTTTCTGGAATTGCAAGGGCAGCGTCAGCATTGAAGTGTCAATTTTCAGTTCTTTTAACATTTTAAGACTAAGAATTTTATACATAGATTGCCACTACACCCAACGAACATAACTTTCTTTTTTTCTTTCAGATCATTTTTCATTCAGATCAGATTTTATCCGCTTGTGTCTTTGGAGTGCTGCTTTTTGTGGTTTCAAAGACTGTTGGATGGTTGACTCTGCATGTCTTCATATTCAATTAACTCCATGCATTTACCAAGATGATGCTGCACCAGTCGTTTAGTGACTTTAGTCCTTTCGTGAGTGGTTTGGTGGTCACAAGTTCTCAGTATATTGTCAGTGAAGTTGACATTCATATGCAGCCATAGAAAAATGCTTTTAATTGTTGTTGTTGTTGTTGTGGTTGTTGTTGTTGTTGTTGTTGTCCTCTTAGCAAAGAACTGAGCAGTAGAAAGGATACAGTAGAGATGTTTCAGAACATTTCTTCGCAGGCAACAAGGAACAACATCTTGCAGCTGTAATGTACCTTAGGTTCAGCTCACTGTCAGTACATTACACCATCCATCACAACCAGTCAGTCTCGGCTGGGACACCAAACCTTCACGTCCATGTTGTGAGATGTGATATTTCTGTCTGAGCCGGATGGATGTTTGGACTTGTGCCAGTCTTGAAGAATGTGTCCCACATAGTCATCAACCATCTGGGATTTCCCAAGACAGTCACGGTCCCATCTTTTGAGAATTACATGAGGCGATGTCATGGTGTCTGCTGCTGCCTGAAATGGTCTGCCAGTTGTGTTTCGTTTGTTCAGGTGCAGAGCTTTGAATTGGTACAGGTTGCATCTCATGCTCTGAGTGACCATTTGTGGAAATCTTTAGCTTACAGCTGGTAGCTGCTTTTGTTTCTGCTGATTCTCCAGATGGTCTCATGAACGGCCATGCAGTTACAGTCCATGCAGCGTTATCGGATTTTAGACTGCAGACTGTTGTGGAATTGTTGTGAGGCAAGCATATCAAGAAATGTAAAGGGTCGTGTGAAAACATTAAGGTTAAGAAGTAAGACGCAGCAATTCGTCTGCTGTGTCTGCAGGGTGATGAACACAGCCATCAGGTTGAAACACCCGGTGCTGTTGTTTAGACCGACACCCACATCTTCTTGTCAGCAGATTAACGGGGCTGCTATAGTGACACTTGGTGCGGCTGTCAAGCTCCTTCCTACCTTTCAGATCTCCTTCATCCCTTAGTTCCCTTCTAGGAAGTTGCGTTCTTCTACCGGCAACACTTTGCTCAAGATCCCTCGATTTCGAACTAAAACCTATGGCGATCGTTCTTTTTTTTTCTTTTCAGGGTCTGGTTTCTTGGAATAAACTCCCAATATCTTTGCACAGTTCTAGGCGCAAGGCGCAAGGCCGTCAAGACATCTCTAACAACAACCCTCTTCACCTATCAATAGTAGTATTTTCTTCCCCTTCCCTCTCCTACCAATTTGATTCTGCGACTAATTTGTGTGTTGTGTGTGTGTGTGTGTGTGTGTGTGTGTGTGTGTGTGTGTGTGCGTGCGCGCATGTATATGTGTGTGTGTGTGTGTGTGTGTGTGTGTGTGTGTGTGTGTGTGTGTGTGTTTCTTCTGTTGTCAGTACAACCTTGAGTTAATCTGACAATAAATTGGTTTCAGTCAGTCAGTCAGTTTCTTCTGTATATT
>JADBJO010013978.1:0-32500 GCA_016801955.1 Conus betulinus | reverse complement strand
AAACCACTGGGCAACAATTTTGTCTGTCACTTAATGATGACACAACACTGACTCAGTTCTGGCGCTTTAATAGTCGCATGAAACAAAAAAACATGAAAACAAATGCAACCTCAGATATCTTAGACGCTGATGGGATCACAAAAGTCAAGACAAATTTGGAGAAAGGGTCGGCTGTACTTGAACGTTTCATAGAACAAAGTGATCAAAGAAATTTGGAGGGAAAGAAGAAATGTTTGACCAAGTTGAACCAACACCTAGCTCAGACTGGCATCGATTATGAAATTACAGCATGCAGATATCAAACAGCTCTTAGAAGAGGAGAGGGTCCAATTCTTCACTCTCTACCAGGAGAGTAATGATAAAGGCTATATCCCAGAAGACTGAACACACAGATACCTGAAAGCTTTACCAAAATGAGGAAAACATCATCATCGGCTAAATGGCTACCGCATACTCACTATGCAAAATATAGCAGGAAAGCTTATGGAACAAAGCATAGCAATCAAAACCCGCAAGAGATCTTGAAAGTCGATACATTCTCCCATCAAATCAAGGAGGCTACAGAAGAGATAAAAGTGCATGGGAAAATGCGGCCACTTTTGCCTATGAAGTATAATTATGAAGGATTCCAAAGAAAGGAAGAAACACTAGCTGTTGCAATAGACCTGGCAGACGTATACAGCAGAGTCCAGTTTTCGTTTCTCATGAAACTACTCCTTGACTATGGAGTCAGCAAGACAATTACACGATGTGGTTTATGTACATGTACAAAATCAGACATTTATACTCATAAAAATCCATACACACACACACACACCCCCCCCCCCCACCACCACACACCACACACACACACACACTCCCCATATGTGTGTGTACCGCTCGCCCAAACCCACATCACTCTCTCTCCCCCTCCCCCTCCAACCTCCACCCCATCCCGCCCTTCTCCCATTTACCCTTCTCCACCACTCTTTCAATCCTGCTGTCATAAAATATATGTAGGGGGGGGGGGGGAACTACAACAATTGGGAAACTGAGAGGAGGAAACAGAGCAAACATGAAAGATGATAAGCGAAGAGAGGGACAGACAGAGACAAGACAAAAGGGGAAGAAGTGAGCATGTGAGTTAGAGACAGACATAGTTAAGGTGAGAAAAGGAGAGACTCAGAGAGCGACAGACCGTCAGGCAGGGAGAGACTGACACCACACAGAGAGACAGAGCAAGAAGTGGGGAGAAGGAGAGAGACAGAGGTCAAGGGAGAGACAGACAGACACAGACGGACAGAGAGGGTAAGCTAAAACATAGACAACATCTTCTAAAATGTTACCCATTTAAGACCCGAAACACACACTTAGCTTCTTACCCCCCCCCCCCCCCCCCCTCCCCGCCCCAACGCTAATTTCCCCCCCACCATCTACTAGCACGCACGCACGCACACACACACACACACACACACACACACACACACACACACACACACACACACACACACATAAAAATTGGGGCAAACTTACACTGGGCCTTTCCAGTAACAGACACAAATGATCAAACACATGCCAACTCAGGTAAGGCTTTGAATATCTCAGGGCCCCAAGCGCATACTGTAGACGTGTGTGCGCTGGTGTGTTTTCATCAGTGGAGTGATGCCAACTTGACGCTTGACGCTTGACGCGCGTTTAACGCCGCGCCATTTATTGTGAGGCCAGAGGTCTGTACACAAAGAGTTCGCAGCGTCACATTTTCGATTTTTCAACAAGAAACAGTATGAAATAAAATGAAACATAGTTCTCATTTGCTTGCATGTCTCAGTAAGGAGACGCCAGCCTTTATTGTAGATATTCACAAAACATACTAGTTAATCGAAACAATATTTCCTAGGGTTGATAGGCAACACTATTGTATATCAACATATATATCCTCGAACCTTTGTAATACTAGTTACTCAGGTAAAATTAAGAACAGGCCTATAACATTTCCTCTATTAATATACCTTTCCTAATTGGTTGTGTGACTATGGGCTGGGGTATTCTTAAAAACTCAATACACTAGATACACGTCGACATGCCAGCTGTGCTCCGACGTCTTGTTGCCGTCCGACCCGCCCGCCCCCCGCGTCTCCCCCCCCCCCCCCCCCCATTCCCCCCAGCGGGAGCGCAAGAGAGGGGAGGAGGGGGAGACCGCGAGGGACATGGGGCGCGCCGGCCGGCAACTGTGCTCCGACGTCTCTTGTCGCCGTCGCCGCCGCCGGCCCGCCGCCGCCCCCCCCCCCCCCCCCCCCCCTGTCTCCCTCCCTCCCCCCCCCCACCCAATCACAGCGGGAGCGCTAGAAAGGGGAGAAGGGGGGGGGGGGGGGGGGCGGAGACCGCGAGCCGCAAGGGGCGCGCCGGCCGGCAACTGTGCTCCGACGTCCCTTGTCGAGTGATGCCAACTTGTTAATTAGAGAGTCCATGGACATGAATGTGCAAGCGTTGGTGTGTGTGAGTGTGTGTGTGTGAGAGAGAGTTCGTTAAGTGTGTGTGTGTGTGTGTGTGTGTGTGTGTGTGTGTGTGCGCGCGCGTGTGTGTGTGTGTGTGTGTGTGTGTGTGTGCGCGCGCACGCGTGCGTTTGTGTGTGTGTGTGTGTGTGTGTGTGTGTGTGTGTGTGTGCGTGCGTGGGGGAATGTGAGGGGGAGGAGTTCTTATTCTCATTGTCATGTGTGTGTGTGTGTGTGTGTGTGTAAGTGTGTGTGTGTGTGTGTGTGTGTGCGCGCGCGCGTGCATGCGCGCATGTGTTGTATCTGGTAGTCTTGTTCTTGATCTTGAGTCATCTTTTACAACATGCATGTACACACACACACACACACACACACACACACACACACACACACACACACACACACACACACACACACACACACACACACACATACATGCGCACTTCTGCACACGCACACACAGTGTGTACATTCACCACATACATATACAAAGAAAAAAACAAACATTAAAAAAAAAAAAAAAACAAAAGAGATGCAAAGCATACAAACGTACTCCCAGTTTATCCTGAATACGCGTGAGATATGCCATAAAGAGGAAAAACCGTCTTGGGCTGGTGTAACCGTTGGTAATGGCTATTCTGGAAAACGTTTGCCATCAGCTGTGACCTATAATGAACATACTTACAAATTTTCAGAAAGAACGGCCAAATACTTTCTGAGATTTTCCATAAAGTAGAAAACTATTATGGGCCGTAAGTAACGGCTATAACGGTAAACTTAAACATCGGGCATAATCCGTGACCCGTTATGAACATACCTGCAACTTTTCACAAAGATCAGCCGAGTACTTTCTGAGATATTCCATAAAGAAGAAAAACCGTTACAGGCTGTAGCAGCCGTTAGTAACGGCTATAACGGTAAACTAAAACATCGGGCATCATCCATGATCCACAATGAACATACCTACAATTTTCAGAAATATCAGTACATACTTTCTAAGATATTCCATAAAAAGAAGAACCGTTATGGGCCGTTACAGCCGTTAGTAACGGCTTTAATGGTAAACTAAACCATCGGGCATCATCCGAGATCCATAGTGAACATGCCTACAAGTTTCAGAAAGATCAGCCAAGAATTTTCTGAGATATTCCATAAAGAAAAACCCGTAACTAAAACATTGGGCATCATTCGAAAGAAAGATCCGCCAAGTACTTTCTGAGATATTCCATAAAGAAGAAAAACTGTTACAGCTGTTAGTAACGGCTATAACGATAAACTAACACATCTGGCATCATCTTTGGCCCATAATGAACATACCTACGAATTTTCAGAAAGATCGGCCCACTAGTTTTGTCTGGAGCAAGTGGAACACATTTTGACCACGGACGGACGGACACACACACACACACACACACACACACACACACACACACACACACACACACACACACAGAGCATTTCTTCGTTCTCATTCTAAAGTATTCCCTGTTCTATAAGAACTGGGAGTACAAAAAGAAAGAAAAAAGTTTTAGGTAGGCGCGTTGTGCTAATGCATAGGTCAGTCATCTGCTAAGTCTTCGCCACGGGACTCTTCTGCAATTCTGTCATGTTAATTATTAATTCATTTATCCATCAGCTTAAAATCATATTACAGTGTGGTCTAAAATTTAGCGGATGTGGTGTAGCTTATCTGGACTAGTCCGCGCGCAGTGACGCCTCCTTGATGAAACTGACACTGACACTGACACTGCGTGTCAAAACAGTGTCTCTGTGCATATACTGCTTGATTTTCTTGCCCTGACTCTAAAGTCACGAGACGTATTATTTTGGCTGGTTATTAGAATGTGTGTGCATGACTCTGTTTGTGTGTGTGTGTGTGTGTGTGTGTGTGTGTGTGTGTGTGTGTGTGTGTGTGTGTGTGTGTGTGTGTGTGCATGCCAGTTCCTTAACGTATGAGAAGCTTAAACAACTTCCAAACGCCACCTTCACTTCTCCACAAATATCAAGCCCACAACTGGAGCATGGTTTTAAAGACGACTTACTTCCATTCGGAGAGGACAGGGGGAGGAGCGGGCAGGAATTGTGGTGTATTGGGAGAGACGAGGGTGGGTGATGCGGGGCAGAGCTGTGAGGGGGGGGGGGGGGGGGGGGGGGAGGAAACTATAGGTAAGCTAACCTGTTCGTGTTTCAAGATCATCAAATGGAGCCTGAGCTACCATTGATGATGACTTAAAAAAAAAAACAGTCACTCACTTTCATGGAGGGGTGGGTGAAGAGTTGTGGGTGTAGGGGTGGGGAGGTGTGGGTGTGGGGGGAGGTAAGGGTGGCTGCTAGAGAGGGGGGGGGGGGGGGGGGGGGGTGGAAACCAGGGTCGGCCGTATGTTACCCATACGATGCTCTGCCACGTGTGTGCCTGCACATGAAATGAACAGAGCCCACAGACTCTGATACGTGTGATACATCATCGCTTGCATAGCCCCCCCCCCCCCCCCCCCCCCCCCCAGCATGACCGCACGACGTGTGTCCGATTTTCCAACAGGCAATGAATTGGGATACATGATGTATGACGTTTAGAGATCGTGGAAAATGTACGTGAACTGAGTTGCTTGATTGATCGATTGCAGAACATTAAATTCTGTAACAGGTCTGCACTGACCGTGGTGAATGTTGACGGGTGGGCTCAGACCAGGATGTGTACAGACAGACGCTTAGCATCGGACAATTCAAGTGCGATGCAAAACTAATGAGCCTCTTAGCCTGCTATTTTGTTTGTTGGAGATCTGTTTCTCAATTTGGAGAGTAACTGTGCGCGTCAATCAATTGATTAAGAGAAGTATGAAAGTAAACCTGTGGAGAGAAATGCGAATGATATTAGATTTGCCCTACTAGCAGCGTGTTATCAAGGGGGGCCGGAATATAGCTCAGTTGGTAGAGCGCTGTGGGGCCGAAATAGCTTAGTTTGTTAGAGACCCGTAATCTTGGTAATCCTGGGGTTGCTGGTTCAAAATTCCACTGGGCTGTTTTAGTGCAGGAGAGATTTTGCCCTCGGAGTCCACATTGGTTCTGACTCCGTTTCCCAAACAGTCCTGTAGATGAGACTATAAACCGGTGTTCCATGTGTGAATGCACATATAGCATCTTGCACACTTGTAAAATCCCATCACCAACTTCAGGAGAAGAGAAGGCCAGTCTGGCCGTTTGTATGGATGACACGCTACACATGGCATGCACCCTGCGTGAAAAAAATAATAATAAAGAATGAAGCAAGCAAGGAAATAGAGTAAACAATGCTGACTGGATGGCGCGGGAAACGACTGAATGAAGCGCCGGTAGGTGGCTCTTCAGTCGGCACTACCCAGGTGGGTAGCCCTTTGCGTACAATAGAGTGCGGATTGTCAGCGCCTAGAACATTTTGCAAGGCTCTTTATGAATGCTATGTTGTTGTCCTTCTTCTTCTTCTTCTTCTTCTTCTTCTTCTTCTTCTAATCATCATTATTATTGTTATCATTATTTTGTTATCAATATATTGTTATTATTATTATTATTATTATTATTGTTATTGCTGTTGTTGTGTTGTTGTTGTTGTTGTTAGCATTGTTATTAACATAATTTTTATAATCACCATTATCATTGTTCTTACTATTCTCTCTTACAGCTCGCTTTCACCTCTGTCCATAGCAACGCTCTCAAAGCACGTGATCCTTGTCATTGCCTTCCCTGTTTTGGCAGTCTCTGATTCTGAAAGAAGATGTACTGACGGTTGTGCTGAAAGCATTAATTAACGACCAAATGAGCAGGAGTCTGTGTGTTGTAGTTCGCACGGTACTTATGAATGCTATGCAAGAAGGAGTAAAAGCTTGGCCTCAGAGCGATGTTGTTTAATGTACACCACGTAGCATCATCCTGACAGTCTACAATGGACCAAAAGATCAACCACCTAGTTTTGGTGTGTGTGTGTGTGTGTGTGTGTGTGTGTGTGTGTGTGTGTATGTGTGAATGAATTCGCGCGCGCACGAGTGCGCCTGCGCGCGCGCGCGCGCGTGTGTGTGTGTGTGTGTGCGTGTGTGTGTGTGTGTGTGTGTGTGTCTCTCTCTCTCTCTCGCTCTCGCTCTCGCTCTCTTTCTCACGTTATCCATCCCATGTGTTTCAGTCCAGTTCAATGCAGCAGCTAACAAGCAGACATTAGCGTCAACTATCGAAAGAGGCTCCCCTGCATGTCTGACCGACATGTATAATCGGATCACAAAGCCTCGTCAATTTTTGAAAACGCAGGACTACCAGAAACCAGGCCTTCACGGGGTGTCCATACACCTGCTTACCACTCACCGGATCGAGCTGGTTCGGGTTTTTCCGCGAGAGGATTGCTGTTGTAAGGCAGACGCTGTGTTTCTTTGTATGCATTTCACTGTATGATATGCATGCTACATATATACATTTAGAGACGTTTTGTCTTTCTTCTCCTTGTCCTCATTTGCTCCTTCTCTCTTTTTGTTCTTGGCCTACTTATACCTCTTGCTTTCTCTCCTTCAAGTGCTTCCTTGTCCCCACCCCCAACCCCCACACCATCCACTCATTCCCGTACAAAGTTTACATTTTGTTCCAGTGATTTTAACTCCGTGGAAATCCAGGTATTCGTGTACGCCATAGGAGTGGCATGGTAATGGGTACCGTGGTGATAACTGTCTGGTGCAAGAGAAGTGGCTTAGCAATGGGCAAAAGTGGTTATAATGATCTGGCGCCAGAGAAGTGGCATGGTACAAGACACAGTGGTGATAGTCATCTGGTGCCAGTGAAGTGGAATGGTAATGGAGAGTGGCTATAATTATCTGGTGCCACACAGGTGGCATGGTAATGGATAGAGTGGCAATAATCCTGCAGTGCCAGATAACTGCATGGTATTGGATACAGTGACTATAACAACAAGAACAACAACAACAAACGATTATGGACGTGATAACCACAGGCTCTGACTGGTCTTAGCGTACACATTTTTGCAGTGTTTTTTAACTTCTGTCTTGAAAGACATGAAAGTATCTAAAAAGGCGAGGAACGCTTTCTCCTGGAGCAGTTAGGAGACTTTTGCACAGTACGTCAGCCTAAACACAATTTCATTTTCTGCTGAAATCTGTGATTTCTACTACCATGCCGCCTGACAGATAAGTGGGATAAAAACATGCCAAAAAAAGAAGAATTACACAGTCACACACTGTCACACACACACACGCACGCACGCACGCAACGCACGCACGCACGCACGCACGCACGCACGCACGCACGCACACACACACACACACACACACACACACACACACACCAAACAGTAAGAGAGAGACAGAGAGAGAGATTAGCGATTAGCCTCACTTCTTCAGAGTACATTTTTTTTTAGTCGCATTGCACCAGGTTCCTTGGCAGTAATGCCATTTGCATATTATATCTTCTTGCAAACCAGTCAACGGCATCTTCAAAGTAACAGGAATGTCCCAGTGTACTTTGAGAAGTGCAAGTCCATTGAATCGGTCCTGGCCCATTGTTGTTCGCAGGTAAGTTTTTCGAGGTCCTGAGATGACTGACAGTTCTCTCTCGCATTCTGCTGTAGTGACTGGGCTGGTAGGGTACACAAAGCAGTTTCAACAGATTGTGCGTGTTGGGGTAGAATCTTTGTCACATTGCCTCAAGGCTTCAGAAACTGTTGAAGGTGCATCTGTTCCATTGACAACACATCGCGCCACTAACAAACCCATCGATGATATTCTGCAGCAATAGATGGTGGGTCAGGCAAGTCCGTTTCCCACAGAAATGCTAGTGTTTTTTACTCCTTTTGGCACCAGACCAAGTTTATCCTGACTGCCAGCGAAAGTGCTTGGAACAAGGCAAAGGCCATCAACAGCAAGTTCTGAGTTCTGTGTCAGTTCATCTCACTCAGGTCCAAGGAAGGGAATGCCAATAGCACGCTTGAAGTGCTCTTCAGGAGTGTTGGAAGGCTGGTTATCACGCAAGGTTTGTCGTGAAGTTTGGCGGGAAATAGTGATGTCTGTACTCAAGACATCAGCCATTCTTTTGGCTTCACCAAATCAGTCTACAAAGGTTGTGTCAGTGTCTCTCTCTGATTGTTGAAATGCAAGTATTGGCATCTTCGATTTCTCTGTATGCTTCAACAATGTCTTTTGTTTCTTTTGGAGCTTGACAGTCAGTGGTTTCAAATAGCGTGGGGCAATTGTGGACAACAATGAAAGGCCACAATGAAACTGCTGGAACTTAGAGTGTGGAGAAACCCATGCAGCTCTGGTTAGTGTGTTCACTGTCCCAATTATCACTATATTCACACATTTGCCCTAAGCAGTCATGGACGACAAGATACACTTCAGTAAAGACCTCTAAAGCCTCGTGTTTCTCAACCCGCCTAGTTTGCACAGGTCTACCGGTTTTGATGTCTTGGAATCAAGTTGAGAGTCTTTGATGACTGTGTCCATCTTTCTCTGCGTTTTGCCTGAGGAGGAAAAAAAACGGTGACAATTCCTTCAGTGCCCCCATCATGTTCTTGACTGCAGGCAAACTGCACGCTTTCACAATGCAAAGACTAAGAATATGAGAGGCACAGTGAAAGTACAACGCCTTGTTCTCTTCCTGGAAACGAGCCTGTACTCCTTTGAATTTCCCTGCCACATTTGCAGCCCCATCATATCCTTGGTCTCGAATGTTGTTGATGTCCAAACCCCATAATTCCAAAACACGTGTCAGCTTTGAGAACAGTGTCTCTCCTGTGATGTCATCACACGTGATGAACTCCAGAAAGTCTTCTCATACTTGCAGGTTTTCATCCACAAACCTTACACTACTGACAGCTGTTCCCAGTTGGAACTGTCACTCACTTCATCAGCAAGTAAAGTGAATTAGTTTGCTCTGGCAACTTCAGCTAGGACCTTATCACGGACCTGGTCTCCAAGAACACCAATGAGCCTGTTCTGAGTGTTTTCAAAATGTATGTGGTTCTCTTGTCACACGTCTCCAGATGTTCCTTCAAAATCTCATCCCTGAACCAATGCACAGCTGCAAAAGGGCATTGGAGTTACTCTGATTTTCTGTCTGTAAAATGCCATCATCAAAGTTACCCCTCAGGGCTAACCCTTGTCTGCCACACACTTGAGGTTTGTCAGGACTTGCCTGTTAGAAGCAACGTTATCAGCAGCTTGAAGATTCACTTGACTCACAATGCTTTACGTGGGATTCTCCATCAAATGTAGAAAATGTTCGCAGCTGTCTGAGCAACTTCACAAATTTGCCAAGATCTTCAATTGAAGCAGCGAACATAAGGCAATACTTGCAGTATGCCCCATCTCTAATGGTAAATACACAAGCCAGGGGTGATTTTTCAACATTCTTTTCGAAATTTACCATTTTTCTTGTGGATGACCCTTGTAGAAAATCAAAATCAGGAGGCTTACACACAGGGGGGGGGGGGGGGGGGGGGGGGGGGGGGGGGTCCGGAACCGGAACCCAGGTAAACCCCCGTCCCAAGGTCCGGCCCTGATAAATGCATCAATGCATGGCTGAGGACATTGCTAGGGTTTCTGATCAACATCCAAGGTGTCTGTTTCTCTCGGGCTTGGTTGACGCCAGAATCCATTATGGATGTGAAACTAGAGAACGCCCCATCACAAAGTCTCAGACAAGAACCTCCATAGCATCATCTTGTTATCCTCATCTTCATCTGTCAGTAGTTTTAAAAAAAGTCTGGAAGCTCTGTTCTCATGGTGATTTCAGTGTTCTCATGGTGATTTTCAGTTTCGATTTTTCTCTCCATGTGTATGCCTCTGTGTGTCCGTGTGTTGGTCGCCAGTCTCAGCTCAATGGTGTCTGTGGTACAGACGTTGTGGCGCCTTCTGAAAAGGGTTCTCACTCATGTGCCTCTGCAACAAGGCTGTTATTATAAACCAGCCGCTGTGGCCGAAGTGGTTAGCGTCGCGGACTCCCAGGCTGGGATGTCGTGGGTTCGATATCCATCAGAGTATGGGGGTTTTTCCTGCCCCAACCGGCTCCTACACAGAGTTGAGTTTGCTGCGGAACTCAGCTGGGAAGACTGGGACCACACAGTCCAGTTTTATCCACTTAATGGATTGCGTTTCTGAGAGTGTTGCTCAAAATTCCTGACCAACACTGCAGGTGCCCATATCTCTCGGGCCTGGTTGGACGCCGCGGATATATATATGAAAGGAAGCGTAGAGTACAGCCCTGTCATGTAGTCTCAGACCGAAATGGAAATCCGTAGCATCATCAAATCATCCTCATTCTCATCGATCAGCATAAAAAAAAAAAAAAAAATGTCTCAAATTCTGTGGCCCTTCATGCCCTGCTCTCATGGTGACCTCAGTTTCGATGTCCTCTCCACGTCTGTGGCCTGGTTTGGTTCCGTAGGGGTCACCGGTATCGGCGAGAGTCCATGGGGGCTGTCGTTGGACGGACGTGGTGGCGCCCTCGGAGGGAGAGCTCACTCGCGCCGGCTCCGCGACTAAGCAATTATTGTCGTCAGTAGGGGCTTAGTAGGTGTGGTTGTCCTGCGTATGTTAGATCAGAAACAGGCGCCACTGAACACCAACCGAAGTGACCTCGGCAGCAGTGCAGTGTCTCCTCCGGGTGGGTTGCCTCGTGACGACTTGACATTGACTGCTCCCTGTGGGATTGTCGGGTGCCGGGGCTGCGGCGGGGCCGACCGGGGTGTTCTGTGGACGGGGTTTCGGACCGCGAATGAGCGGCGTGTGTGCAACTGCCTCTGAGGTGGCGCAGAGGTTGGGAACAGAAAAAAAAAAGGCTGGTTATTATCGTCAGTAAGGGGCTTAACTCCTAACAGATGATGTAAAGTTGGTGTGGATCACAGCAATGTTTGGGTAATGATACTGAGGAGTCAAGATGTAGGACCAGGAAGGGGGGAGGAGGAAACGCCAGGTGTTCCTCACACAAAATGACAACAAAGCATATCAAAAGACTCAAAGACACTGTCATGAGCACTGAAAAGGTCGAGAGTTAATAGTGTGTCACATTTTCAAAGAATGTAAAGAATGTATGACTTAGGGAAAAAGAAAAGAAACCCACTCTAATTGCTTTCAGTATTATCGATTACGGTCGGTGGTTTACGACGGTTCGCGGTTTAGTAGGGACTTCAAGGACTTCACGAGAGAAACATCGTTGGCATAAGCCGCATGCCTCATAGACTTTTTTTGTGTGTTTTTGTGTGTTTTTTGGACTATGGGACCGCGTTCCAGGTAAAGCCAACGAGGGGCCTATGTCAGCAGTTAGAAACACCTCCAGAACAGATGTTGTGGTGAAAGGAAATGACTAAAGAGGGGAAAGCCACGATTGACCCATTACTATCTTGGATAAGGTTAATCTGAATGAGCAAAAGATATTGGTTCATGTTGCCGATCCTTGGAAGGAGGGAGTCAGTGTGGGGGCGCTATAGCTGAGAGGGACCCTGGCACAATGGGTGACTTCTTTGTAAGTCAACGAGAAAGTGGCTGAGGCCACAACTGGGGATAGAAAAACCTCTCTTTTCCTCCTTTTTTTTCTGTGTGTTTGTGTGGTTGTGTGTGTGCGTTTTGTGGTTGTTAGTGTATGTTGTGTGGTGTGGTTGTGTGGTGTGTGTGATTGTCTGCCTCTTGTGCGTGAGTGTGCGTGCGTGCCGTGCCGTTTGTGTTGGTGTCGTGGTGTGTGTTTGGTGTTGTTTTTGTGTGTGGTGTGTGTTTGTGTGTTGGGTGTTTTGCCGTGCGTGCGTGTATCGTGTCGCCCCCCCTCGCTCCTGCTGTGTTGTGGTGTGTTGTTGGTGTGTTGTGTTGTGTCGGTGCGTCGCCGCCTTCGTAACAAGTTGCATGTTCGTGCAGCGAACGGCGTTCGTGCGTGGGGGTCTGCATGCGGTGCACGGGACTTGTGCATGGCGTGCGTGTGTGTGTGTGTGTTCTTTGTGGTTGGTTGGGTGTGGTGTGGTGGATGTGTGCGCGCGCATTGGCGTGCATGTGTGCTTGCGGTGGCGTGTCGTTTTGGTTATGCTGTGTGTGTTGGGTGTGTGTGGGTATGGCGTTGTGTGTGTATATGTATTGTATACCCCCCCACCCCCCCCCCCCCCCCCCCCCCCCCCCCCCCCCCCCAACCTCCCCCCCCCCCCGTGCACCCCCGGGCCCACACCCCCCCCCCCCCCCGTGACCCCACACCCCCCCCCCCCCCCACCCCCAGTGCAACGAAGACCCCCCCCGCCCCCGCCCCCCCGGAGGCCAAGAGAGAGGAGCAGGAAGCGGAGGGAGCGGGAGAGTGAGAGGGAGGAGTAGTGTGTGGGCGTGCGCGCGCGCGCGCGCGCGTTGTTGGTTGGGGTGTGTGTGTGTTTGTTGGGTAGTGTGTATGCGCGTTGCGCGTCCCTGTGCGTGCATGGATGCGTGAATGTGTGCTGATAGTGCATGTAATTCATTGTGTAATGTACTGACCCGTTGTACGGCGTCATCCGGATGAAGGAATGGTGGACGAGTTTGAGTGTAAGTTGTGTGCGCGCACGCGAGTGTGTGTAGTGTGCGTGTGTGTGTGCCTGTGGTGTTGTGGTGTGTAGGTGTGTGCTGTGTGTGGTTGTGTGGTGTGGTGTTGACGTGCGTGCGTGTGGTGGCGAGCATGTGTGTGTGCGTGTGTGTGCTGTGTGTATGGTCTGCGTGAGTGCCGTGATGTGTGTGTGTGTTGTCGTGCGTGTGTGTGTGTGTGTGTGTAGTGTGTGCTGTGTTTGTGTGTGTGTGTGTGTGTAGTGGTTGTGGGTGGTGCTCGCTGTGTGGTGCTGTGGTGTGTGTGCATAAAGTAGGTCGGGATCGAGGGGCGAGAGAGAGAAGGGAGGAGTGAGAGAATGTGTGTGTGTGGTGTGCTGTGTGTGTGGGTGTGTGTGTGGAGCCTCTCGTGCGCGTTTGTGCTTGCGCGTGCATGTGATTGCGTATCGTTCTAAATGTGGGCATCTTTTGTGACTTCATGGCATAGTGTCTTGGTGGTGGACCCAGTGACGCTACACGAGCTCCGGCATGATGAATAGTGGAGCGGCTTTGTGTTAAAGTCAATCCATGTCTGCAATATTTCATCGAGCCAAGATTGCTGAATGCGACGTAGTTTGCCTCCTTAGCAGACAGTATCGCTCATGTCACGCTGTCTATTGGATTCTAACCCATTAGTGTTTGCAAGATTAGGGTGTTAAGAATACACTTGTTGATAAGTGACTACACGTGACAGGAGGGTACTGCAGAGGTGTTCCTTGGTGGGATGTTACAGGACGTTCTGGTAACTGTAGAGTTTCCCCTTGTCCGTCTTGTGAGGCTGAGGTTTTTTTTTTTTTTTTTTTTTTTTTTTTTTTTTAATGAGTTATCGGACCAAGGGGAGCACCTAAGGTGGTGATGATTCTATTCTCATTTTTTTCTTTTTTTTTTTTTCCTAAGGCCAAATTTCCACTTCTCATTTTTGTCGTGCGCTCTACCGTCCGCTTCACCATGAAAAAAAAAATCAGAATATAAAAAAAATCTGGGAAGGAGAAAAAAAAAAAAACAATTTCACATTTCTAGCTATGTTGTTGTCTCAAAGTCTCTTACCACATCAGTGCATAGTTGTTGTTATCTCCGCAAATTTCGAAATATGGTGTCTAATGATTTTGGATGTGATTTAGTTTTTGGCGTGTTCATACACACGTGTATGGGTTTGTAGTGTTCTTAGCCACTGCGTGGTTACATGGCAACGCTAATCCTCTGGTACGTCCATGACGCATCTTCAAGAAAATAAATTCACAAGCACATAAGACCTTTTCACTCTTTCTGACTCTTATCGATATTCTTTCCAAGCCTGCATACAATAAACCAGTCCACATTTGGAAACTATTCGGGCGGTGTTGCCCTTCTTTTGTCCTGTCGCTCTGACTTACCCCTCGTCCAGATGTAGCTGCTGATGAGCACTCGCCAACAAAACTGTATCACCAGGTTGTCTTTACTTTTCGATTTCTGCTGTCAACCACCTGTCAAGGTGTTACAGCCATCGTCACGGACCTGGTCAGTTCTGATGCTTGGGAGATCTTCTATTAGCTCTGTTTGCTGTTGGTGACGCGTAACAGGACCTCAAACGGGGGGTAGTAGTCAATTAAGAGGTTCAGCAGAGGTGCTTCTTGAAGATTGTCCTTTCAGACGTTGATGTGTGTTGTCTCTGAAACGTGGATCTCCAACTTACCGTCCACTCTTCCCCAACGGTTCACTTTCGTGTTGTAGGAATTTGTCGCATTTTGATGACCCCCACGACGCTGTTTCATGGATCTACCGGAGTGGTCTGTCCTACCTGACAATCTGCACGGAAGTGACATTTTCCTGTTACTTTTTAAAACCCGTTATTAACTGAAAACCACATCTGTCTCACAACATCTTAATTATACAGGGAAAGCCAAAATACTGGAATTTTGGTGCACAGCCAATATTTTCAAAGGAACTCAGGGAAAGGTTGACATTCTTCAGTAGGTCCGACCCCTGCAGAATGTATAACCAATACTGTGATAAACGGTGTACAAACCTGTAGTTCCAATGTCTTCCGACAAAACCTCCGAACTCACTGCCCAAAACATCCCTGGATTTAATTATGACTGTCAACAGATCTCAACAAAGTACCGTCAACCGGGCTCAGCGTGGGGTTATACACAAGGAAACTTCTTGCAGGTACCGTGTACACGCTCGAGCACATTCAGATAACTCCTTGCCAAACTCGAGCCCACACTGTCAAAAATCAGTGTAAACAGTCAGTCTTGGAGAAAAGTCCTGCTCCCGGATGGACACCTAACACTTTCAAAGAAAAAAAGTTTGGTTTGAACATTTGGAAACATGAATCAGAAAAATCCAATCAGGAAAAATCATAAGGGCGAACGAAAGGAAGAAAAGAGAACACCAACCCCTACATTCCATACCTGAAACTTTTGGGGGGCCCGATGCTCTGATAAGGTATATAACACGCTGTCGCCAATCTGCTGGCATCCACCATCCAACAGAACTCCTAATCTTCACTAAAGAGTCCCATCAACGAACAAATACTCTGGCATTGAGATCACATTGCAGATTGTTGTCCGTTAACATAGCTGGGTCCGTTTAACACACACCAAACACACCACACCCACACAACACACACACACACACACACCACAAACACACACACCACTACACAGGATTTTCCATCGTAGTTTGTGTGTGTTTTACTCGTGGCCTGATACGGTCATTGGAGCTGTCTGACTTGTTCTTGATTTCTTGTTCTTATAATTGCTCTCGTCCACTTGGTGCCCACAGATGAGTGCTGGAACCTATATCCACTGGTAAACAATGGGGTACCTCTCATCGTTGTTTTCAGACACGTGTTCTGTAAATTATCTGTCGTCGTAGGTATTTGACAGCGTCACTTTGCGTTTTGACATGCATGCTACACACAGGATCCCGTGCCTTAATGCCCATCATTGAAACACTGTCTTGCATTTCACAAGTTTTTTGCAGTTTCTAAGGGCTGTGGCCCTGTGGTAGGGCAGTTAGGGTGCATTCTGCATCCTTGCTGCTGTCTGTTTCCTTATGGTACAGACTGGCTCTGAACAAGACAGCAGCACTTCTCCAATCTGCACAGTGCTTTTGGAGCGGGGTTTCATTTTGGAACTAACTCTATGTAAGGAAACGTCTCCCCGTTTTCCCAATGTGTTAGTTTTCCTCTATCGGCTCTGTCTTGTTTTAAAAAATCAGTTTTGATTGAACTGAGGCTGAGACATAACAACCTTTGTGTGACCACTGTATGAGGATCTGGATGAAGATCCATAGGTGTGATGTAAAGAGGAAAGAAGGTTGGGAGTGGAGAGGATGACTGAGTCAGGAGAACAGATAATCGAATAAAAACGTGCCCACGATCGTTTGCAAAGGTAAACATATTATGTGTGTGTTTCTGTGAGTGGAAAGCGGTACAGGACACTGCCAGTGAATTTCTGTGGTTTCCGTGACGGGACCGGCAGCAGAAATTTACTGCTCACAACAAAATATGAACCAAAGCCGTATACATTATTGGGCCATCACCCTGGTTCTGTTTGCCATCGGGGTCAATGCATCCGTTGTATGCGCACGCCAAAAAAAAAAAATTTATACGTATGGCAAGTCCGTCCCACATCCATAAAGTACGCCATAAAAGGAATAAATCCATGAGCGCAGTGCACGTCCTGGCTACCCAGAGATACAGTAAGAATTGTTCTCATCATGTCTTCTATTTCTCTAATATGAAGCCTGGTGATTTCAAACATCATAACAAAAAACATTTGAAAAAAAACATATTTCAAATATCATCAGTTTTTAAATTTATGTGACCAGTTCAAACAATAGTTTTTATCTTCACTTTGTGTAAAAACGTTTCACATACATTTTATCTCTTCCATGACCTGGGTCTCACTGCATTTGGCAAATTTTTTACAACTAGATATGCAACGTGTCTGAATGTACTCTAAATTTTCATGCATTATTCTTTAACTGAGAGCATCTGGTCATTGGGATTGAGCCAACAGATTCTGTTTTCTTTACAAAAGTTTTTTTTGGTGTTAAAAGTTCAATTCCGGATTAATTAGCTTCCGATGTAAAAAATCTATCCCTGCAAGCTATTTATTTGAAATTTTTAAGTTCTATTACTCTCTCTCTCTCATCTCTCTCAGGATCTTCTCATCCTCTCTCTCTCTCTCTCTCGTCTCCGTCTCTCTTACCGTCTCTGTCTGTCTCTCTTCTCTCCCCATGCCCCTCACCTCCCTCTCTTTCTCTCCTCTCCTCCCCCTATACTCTTCTCTCTCTCTCCTCCCCCAGGATCCACGTCTTTGCGGTGCGCGTAAAACACACTTCCGCGGTCATAAATCTCCCTAAACCCCTCCTCTGGGATCACGTCGATCGGTGCTGGTCTGGGGTGCTCATCTGGGGGGTGGTCCACAGACTTCCAGCCCTCACGACGCAGGGGCGCCATCCTGACCGCCAAGCCCTCCTCCACTAATCACAGACATCTCGATTCTCTCTCTCATTCCAGGTGACTCGATCTTCCCACTGGCTTCAGCAGCGAGTTACGTCCTCGTCGATGTTGACACGAAAACGTAACTGTCCTTTAACTGGAATGATATGCTGAAGGTGAGTTTCGATATTAGAGCTTTGAAATGCACTGTCAGTTGAGAGTCCAACGCGACTTGTGAGTACAAACTTGCCGCTCACACAACAATGGGTCAACTTAAGAGTCTGGCGGGAAAATGGAGCTGGTCGTTGAGCATGAGCAGAAAGCAGGTGCTAAAGCGCGTCCTTCGCTGGTAAAGTCAATGTCCACGGAACAAAACAACCTGGCGGGAGTGGCTGGTTGAACCAAGAAACAAAGAGGTTAAAATGGAATAGGAAAAAAAACCAAGCCGACCTGACAACAGAAAAAAAAAAAAAAAAGAAAAAGAGAGGAAAAAGAAAAAAGAAAAGAAGGAACAGAAAAATCAGAGGCCAAAAAACAATTGAACAGTTTGCTGCTAGAAATGGCAAACCACTTGTGAGGCGAGTGAACTGGCTTTGTTCGACAACGAAATAGAAAGATCGCTGTAACGCAGGGCTCTACACTGGATGCCACTGAACACCACATCAAGCCTGCACACCACTCAACAGCGAATCTGACAAGAGTCTGATGTTCAAAGTGACGAATCTGCTTAATTTTGTGCCCTTGTTAGTCTGAGCGTGACATCATTAACATGAAATCCACACTCCGGGGGTGGTGTCCGTCATCGCCACGGTGTCTACGGGCAATTCAATAGACCGACAGTGGCGGGGATTGATACGGGAACGTGGTGGAAAGAGATCATGGGCTGCCCCCGCGACGCCCCCACCTGTGAACTCACCCCGACCGAAGGCATACGAGCGAAACTCGGTGTTGAAGAGACAGAACAGAAATTTGGGCCTTCAGAAGATCGTTGTCGCAATTATCCCACACCCTGCGATCGAATAGGAGACGTGCCAGCAACGCACAACACGCCAGAGACTCAAGCACGTGCTCTCTACCGAACGGCGGTTGCATTGCTTCCAGGTCCTCGGGCCCGGCCCACGATCCAGGGATCACTGCCCTCCGGTCGTGGAGGATTGGCAACCGGATTATGCACACATATCAAGAGACAATTTTTGCCATTCACGGTACTTTAATCATGTAATTGTGAAAAACAAAAAGGATTGGATTGTTGGTATACTGGCCATGTGCCGAGATTTAGTGAGTTGACTGCCCGTTTGTGTCAGTCAGGGGTAATCCGGCGATCTGCTAAATGGCTTACAGCGTCCGACTACCAAAAATTTTGTTGCTCTCTCTCGGTCCTCGCTCTCTCTCTCCTCCGCTCTCCCCTCTCTCTCCTCCGCCGCTCTCGTCTCTGCTCATCTCTCCATCTCTCTCTCACTATTCATCATATTTCTACGTAGCTGTGGACAGGAAGCAGTGATGGAAGTGTCAGACGGTATTGCTTCTGAGGCAACATGGGTAGGTGAAGACATGAAAGAGAGGGAAATCAAAGAATCTAATGGTTTTCCAAAAGGCCTAAGTAATTCAGACCAAAATGCATATAATTTTGTCATCACTGTACACCGAGCCAGACAACCATCCTCGAAGGCCCCAAATGTTTCGTCAAACAATCAAAGGCGCATTCCCGCGCATCCTGTCATCGCTGCACAAAAAAAAAAAAAAAAAAAAAAAAGTACAATCACCCAACTACTTCGAACAGTGTGATATACCATCGTGTAGTATGAGATCGAGAAATCTCACCACTTGTACTGTGCATCTCAGAATACATGGCCGACATCCATATCTTTCGTCGAACACAAACCGTCGTCGCGTCTGCGCTTTCAATCATTTCCCCAGCAACACGTCAGTCACGCAGCAACGTCCCTCGGCCACTTTTGGTAATCACAGAATGACAACTCCTGATGTGTACTGTGCAGGAATCCCAGACTTGTGCCCCCAAACGGGGGACCCTCAGGGGGAAGGAGAAAAAAGGGGGCGTTCTTGGCATCAAATATCAAAGTATAGCGTTGTGGCACACCCAACCAACCGCAACACGCGAGTATTACGTAGAAGTAATTTATGGTAGTAGTAGTTAGTTAGTAATAGTAGTGGTGAGTGGTATTAGTAGTAGTAGTTAGTAGTACGTAGTATAAAGAGAGGAAAGTAGTAGTAAAAAGTGGCATTTTCAGTGTTAGTTTCAATCCATCATCGTTATTATCTTTGTAACCCCCTCATTGTTTCCCCTCCAAAACTTTCAACCTCGTGTCCATTCCCCTAGCTCCTTTGCCACACCCAGTTTGAAGACATACCTTCCTGACTGTCCTTTTTTTTTTTATATTGTCTTGAATGTTATTCGTCTAGCCTGAAGTAGACCAAACAGGCCGAAATTGGGCCCTGCATTGGATTTATCATTTGTTTATCTTTCGTTTAGTGGCGCCAGCCGATTCCTTCTTTGCTCTTGCTTGACATTAACCCTCGCAGATTCTTTACAGTTAACTAGTTAATTATATGTAAATAAATCTGATGTTACGAGATATCCATGCAAAGTGGAGGTCCTGGGCACAGTAAGAAAAGAAACGGCAAAGGAATTTCAACACACCGAACACGCTTGTTTCTTCTTCCCTTTTTCACACACACACACACACACACACACACACCACACACACACACACACACACACATACACCTACCCGCACCACGCACGTACGACCGTACACACACACACACACACACAACACACACACCACACACACACACACACACACACTCACGAACAACTGAAAAAAGCTCAGTTATAAAGAAATACACACAGGTATGATGATGATGTCTTTGGTTCTTTGCAGTATTTTGAACAATGGCAGCCAAATGTGTCAATGGCAGACGAGGTGATTGTCTGTCTCGTGAATTCCTACTTGCGACAATGGCCGCTGCAGTAAGAAGATGAAAAAAAAGCCTCCCTATTCATCTCTCTCGTCTCTCTCCATCTCTCCTCTCTCTCTCTCTCCTCCTCCCTTCATCCTCTCAGATTCACCTTCCTCGCACGGGTCTCCTCTCTCCCTCTCAGCACTCTCTCTCATCTCTCTCTCTCTCTCTCTCCTCTCGCTCGCGCGCGCGCGCGCGCGCGCGCGCACGTGCTATAAAATACCAATCAGAGCAGTCGCATATTCAAAGAGGATTGCCAAGCAGACTATGTGGCCCATTTAGCTGCACAGTTTTTGACAGTCAGTAAAGATGATGATGACGATGTTGATGATGATGATGACGATGATGATGTTCATCATCATCATCATCATCATCATCATCATCATCGTCATCATCATTTTTTATCATTATTATTATTATTATATTATATCATCATTATTATTATTATTATTATTGTTGTTGTTTGTTGTTATCATTATCATTATCGTATACACGTTATCATCATCCATCATCATCATCATCATTGGGGTTAGTAGCAGCAGCAGCAACAGTAGTAGTAGTATAGCAGTAGTAGTAGTAGCAGCAGCTAGCCCTCTCTTTTCTTTGCTCTGTTTGTTTGTTGCCGACCTTGACGGTGGACCCACCATCTGACATGGTCTGAAAGCTGCTGTCCCCAGGTCTGCTGGGTCGAGGCTCCTTGTCCTCAGGTCGCACTTGTATACTACCCTGTAACATAAGGCCCCGTCTTGTGGGTCTTGAGACCAGTGCCAGCCTCGCCGTACAGCATTGCGAAGAGAGGCTGATATGTCTTCGTTAGGTCCTCTAGAGGTCACAAGAGAAGTACATGAAGAAGTCATGTAGAACCCATTGCTTGCAGGCACAAGCAAATTCGGATCTGTCTGGGATTCTCTCCTCCTGTCTTCCCCAACAGTCCAGATCCAGGGTTCAAAGCAGAAAACAAAAAAAATATCGAGGTTCAAATACACAAGAAAAAGACAGAAATTACACAGAGGAGAAACCAGGCTGCGTTTACTCACACCACCACGCTGTTCTATTGAGCTTTTCAATATTCAAGACGCGATCAAGATGTCCCTGCCCTAATAGGCGAATACATGATCCAAGTACACAAACTTGCCATGAATTCATCACGACAAACGGGTTCTGAAAAGCTCAAGTTATCACAGGTTTGGTCCTTCCAACACGGTCTGCATATCCATGGAAGGCTCACGTTCCTGTAATTCTGTCTTAATAAAAAAGACTGGACCCTCTCCTCCTCCTGTCCGTGAGAGAGCAGATAGAGAGAGAGACGACGCAGCTCGCTAGGTTTTGATGAATTTTACAGTTGCCGCGATGGGCCAGTGCGTTGACATATTTAACATCAGACAAACAAGACCGCATAGCATCAATGCACATTGTCCTACAATTATCTTAGAATGTTGGTGTCGCCGCTCTTGGGGGAGAGCTAAAAACAAAATACTAGGGGGTAGAGGAGGGGGACAAGTCTACAGAATAGAGACAAGGTAAAGCTACTTAGTTGTTGGGTGAAAACAAGTGCAGGGAACAAAGGGGGGTCTAAAATCTTTATTTATATTGATAGCTAAATTGTTGTTTTGACACCACACACAACACGGGCACACACACACACACCACACACGGCACACACACCAGTTGGAACAGAAAGGGATAGATAGCAGAGACGGGTTAAGTGGATAGCGAGGGTTCGTCATCATATCAAGAGAAAGCATGGACAGGATTGGGTGTGTAAATGAAGTCAGTTGTGTAGAAAGGGGGGGCACCGAAATTCGCTGCAACATGGAAACTAGAAAATGGATGTCTTTGGACGAAATGGGGGGGTGGGGGGGGGGGGGGGGAAAAACCTTCGACTTGTCAAAAAAAACGGCTAAGAAAAAAAAAAAAAAAAAAGGTAGGGTTTCTGTTTGCTGAATTTCCTTTGCCTCAGTAGACTTGCCTGACTGTGGGGACTATCCCTGTAATCCACCACAACAACAACACGGAGACAACCACATACCTATATGAGTGTTTGATCCCAACATGAAAAGCACAATCCAATGGTTGAGTTAGGCAATGAAGAACGCAGAAGGTAGCTTGAAGCATAATGCCTTTTCCCTTCCCCCTACCCGGTGCAAACCACCCACCATAACCCCTCACGATGCCCCTCTCTGCGTTACAAAAACACATGTTAAGCTCCGACTGACCCCTTCAGTCACTGTGCTTTCACACATGAGAAGGCTCATCCTACTGAAGTAAATGTTGAGTGAGCAGTATGTTTATGGTTGATGACTGGGAAAAAAGAACGCGTTTTGATGGTATTGACAACGAAACTAACAACATGACACACGACACTACGACACGACGACGATGATGATAAACATGATGAGCATCATGTTCTGATTGTTGTGCTGGACGTTTATCGAGGAGATTACTATTCAAGGATGTGGCTGCTCACTATTGGAGTTCCCTTGCAAGCTAGTCATGATGTGGATAGACCGACCGACAGTGGGCATAGTACAATGCTGTGCCGAGCGCGCGAAGTCAACACCACAAACACAGCTACTTTACACACCATAGTCTCATTGCGCTACAACACAGCTTGCAGCACGCACGCGCGCGCCGCGCAGCGCACACACACCCACACACAACACACACAACACACACACAACGCACATACAAGTAGATTAGGCAATAGAATCACAGAATGAGCAGGTAAATTTAAGAAGTTCGGATTGGACACATGTTGAATTAACCCGCTTCAGTCCGAATGTTTTTCTCTAACCAGATTGCTGTTTATCTTGTTGTAGGGGGTCAAGGTTCCCATTACCACTCTGCGGGGCAACCCCACGGAAAAGCGAGTGCTTCAAGACCGTCTGTGACAACAGCACATCCAGTGAGTTTAAAACATATCACACGTACGGTCGTTTTATCCTGTTGTTATAGGGGTATTATACTTTGTTTTATTCCGTTGGTGTGTGTGTGTGTGTGTGGATGTGTGTGGTGTGTGATGTGTGCTTGTTGAGGTGCGTGTTGTACGCGCGCGCGTGCGATGCTGTATGATGCGGTTTGCGTGCGCGTTATATGGTGATATTACATCCCAGTAAATACTGTTTAGGGAAAGAGATCCTTGCCTATGAAAACAGTAAACCTTTTTCATGCCCATTTAAATTATTGTGTGTTCAGGGCACTCGTTTGTGCCCCTTTGAAAACAAACAAAACAAAACAAACAAAACACAGAAGAAAAAAGAAAGAAAAAGACAAACAATTAAAACCAGACCAAGCCAAAGAAGACGCCATGACAACAACAATACCCTGGCCCACGCCCAGATTTTTCAGAATGGTTATCAAAGTCTGTATAGAAATATGCATGATCTGTGGTACTTTCCCAAGCACTACTCCCAAACGCCAAAGGCGGGGCAGGTGATAACACTGCGGCAAGCAAAGTAACAGCAGCATTGTTCACCTTTTTTACAAAACGCACAGCGATAGACAAAACGTATGCATTGGTCCGTGGCGACTGTACGCACACACATGTTGTGCTGAACACTGCGTGACAATAGAACACAGCACATATAACACGTGATCAATATAGTGCAACTCCACTTGTATGCTTAGAAGTCCCTAGTATTCCCTCCGTCGGTCGTAGCTGCCATGGACAGCGTTATATCCGACCTATTATTTAAACTGTCTAGGCTGTCCTGCTCGAACCGAAAGATCAACGTCGCTTGTGGTTGGTGTAGACAGATGCAAGAATTTTCTAGTCTCTCTGTCGCCGCACAGCCGGCACTCTGTATGTTTCACTGTTTTGTTGGCTGTCATGCCGTATTATGCGGGCTCGCTTTCGCTTCTGCTCCGCTCTGTCAGTTTGGTCTTGCCAATCACCCAAAGCTGCTTCTTGAGTGCTTCCTTGCTGCCGACACTGCTGCACGTCAGTCGGCTTGCGAGGTCCTCCCAGAACTAAGTTTGGGGGGGGGGGTATCACGCTGCGAGGTCCTTCCCAGAAGACTAATCCCTGGTTGATCTCAAAACGCCGTTCATGTCAATCTCACTTGTGCAAACGTCGTTTGTATCTCAGGACACTTTGGGTGGCCAGTGCTTTGTTCTGCCCATGAGGACAACTCTCCATAGGAAAACGGCTTTTGGGATGTGACCATCCCTCCATGCGGCGAACGTGGCCCAGCCAACGCAGCTGACGCGTCACAGCTGGGTACAACATGTTTGAGGGAACGCCAGCGCGAGACGGGACTTCGGTGTTGCTCACCCTGTCTTTGCCAAGGAATGCCAATTATATGTCTTGACGCTTCTTAGGTGGAAGGAAATGGAAACTTTTTCTCCTGGCGAACTTTATGTGGCCCATGTCTCACTGCTATATACAGCATGGTGCATGATTAACGGAAGCGTATTATACATAGCCCATTCTTTGTATTTTATAGTTACCTTAGGATTTGTCCACACACTCTATTGTGTGTGAGTGTTGTGCAAGGTTGTTGTGGGCTGCCTTCCTCGATCCTCTTGTCGATCTCAGTGTCAAGGGAAAGGTAAGAGTTTATCGTTGATGTTGTGGCGGCCCAAGGTAAGTGAATTGATAGATGGCCATCACGCTTCTCATAGTCCATCATTGTTGATGGCTGGTCTGAGTGACGTTGTGTCTTGACCTCGGGGCATTAGCCTTCTTTAGGCTAGATAGTCAGCGACCGAAGTCTTTGCAGGCCTGGAGAAGCAACCCTTCACCGACTGCGTTCCTCGCTGGGTGTTGGTCGCAACAGCATCATCGCGAACAGCATATATCTCCCTGATGAGGGCTTCGCAGGACATTTCCCTCCTCCCTCTTAGGTGGACGAGATTGAAAAGCCTGCCGTTTGATCTAGTCCACATAGTTAGATCCCCTTGCTTGTGTTTGTGCTGAATGCATGCCCTCAGAAAGAGGAGCAAAGAAAATCCCAAAGAACACCCGTTTTTGACAACACTGTAATGTAAGTATGACACGGGCCAAAGGTTTGCCATTAAAATGCTCAATCCCGTTCATGTTGCAATAGCAGTGCATCACAAGGCTCGAGGAGGTCACTGTATGTTATCTGAGGAAGGTCTTGCAGTAATGCTCCACCCATATTTCCAATCTGCCTGCTAGGGTAATTGATTACTTCCGCTTGAAGCATTCGAGTGGAGCTGTCTTGCTCAGTCGTTGGGTCATCCGTAGCCTTTTCGATGCCCGTCAAACAAATCACATCTGATGTTGCATCTTTCAGCAGCTGTCGGTATAATCCGCGCTGGGCTCTGGCCAGTACTCCGTTGGCTGCAGACGCCTGTATTAAGGTTAACTTTGCGCCCTTGCATCCCATGAGGATTGCAAGGTTCTGCTCATTGGTGACTGTTGACACCTTAAATCCTTTAGGCCTCATAGTGTGGAGTCATTTCTAACGGCTTTTGACTCAGATCAGTCTAGAGACTTTGAGTTTTCTTCCCAGGCAGAGCCAGAGCAGTGGTGGTGCTGTGTCCTGTAAAGTTCCCACGCTCTAAGCAAAGGTCCCTGCGCGTGCTGCAGTGGCAATACGTGTTCTCGTCCTCAGCGCCTCTGCGAACTGTTCCCCAAGATCTGGCTGATATCTACTGATTGATCGACACGAAGCTCCCCTTGTTTCTTTGAGCAGTCGAACTTCTTTGGTTGCCAGCCTGATCTTGCAGCAACAAGACGCAAATCTGTGTCGCAGGTTTGAGCTTTGTAAGAGCGATGTGGAAGGTTTTTGACAGCTGATCGTCCTTACCACCGGATCTGATCGCGTTGAAGCCCATTCTTGAGCGAGCGGCGGGTTGTTTCCAGGAGAACTTTGTGTTAAGCCATCATCTTGAGAAGGAGTTTAACGATGCTACGAGTTTTGAGGCAGGTCCAAAATTCGAGGCATTCGGCTGTTGCGTTGCTCATTCATTTTCGGGCGCCACTCCAGAACGAACGCAAGGCAAGAGGGCGCACGAGTTGTTGTCTGACACGCCACTCCTGGCATCAAAGTCGCAAGGGAGTAACAAGTTGTTCTATGTCCTGGGCGATGTGTACCTTATTACACGCCGATTTTTCTTGTATAAATTTTAACTCATCCTTGTATCCGCGAGGTGGCGAACAGAGATCGGAGCATATACGCTAGGCCACGGGTGACAAATACGCTTGGTAGTGTTGAGGCAGAGAGTCAGGGGGTCGCTATTGGCCGATCGCGCCACTGATGGTTCTACCATAGATCAACGCTGTCTGTTCTTTACTGGGCCAAACCTACTTGCATACTCTCTTGGGGCATCAGATCTAGTCCCTCTCCTTCAATGTTCCTGTGTCAGCCAGCCGTGTTTCCTGCAGGGTGGTGATGTCGGCTGTTCAATGCTCATTGAGTTCGTTGTTTATGACGCAGCTATTTTTGCTGTCGTCGCTGTATGTCTTGAAGGTGCTTGAGAAAGCCCAGGGCATTCAGTGGTCTAGACATGTCCAGACCACTCATGTTTTTAGTAACTGGGATGCCCTTTCTTGTAAGTTTTTTTGCCTTAAATTGGTGGCCGTGGCCGGCCGTATGTTTCTAGACTCTGGGCTGAGTCGGATGTTGCATCCCTAACCCTCATGTCGCCGAATGAAGACGGCAGGTGCGTGGTGGGACAGCTCCTTATTGGCTGGGGGCTGCACCGCTTCGGCTGGCGGTATCTATCGCATTGGTTGCAAAACATCGAGAGTGTGCACAAAATGTCTCGGCTACCATACAGGAAGCAATCCTAGGCGTATGCGCTCGCCGCCTAGTTGAGCGGCTGATGTAAAACGGGCATCTTCTGCTGCTTCCTGTGTTTTGTGTCTACGGCTGGAATTGTCCTCTCAGGTCGTAGGATATAAGTGAGTGTTTGGTGGATGGATGGCCTGATATAACGCTAGGCAGTGTAATTGTTTCCACAAGCGGCAGCCCCTCTCCACGCGTCGCTGACGGATCCAAAGGAACAGCAAGGGCTGTTACAGTTTTGGTGCCAACACAGTCGCAGGAGGCTGCTGGGAGGCTTCACTTCAGGATTTTTGAGTCATGGTTTAACTCTGCTTAGGCTAGATGGCTAGTTGACTATCTCTCCCGAGCTTGGCGAAGAGCCCTTTTGATGGATCTGTAATCTATCTCCTGTTCAGGGTGTCTAGGGGCCACGCCTCCTGCACCGCTCCTCCTGAGAACTGTTAGTGTGTGCCAGTTTAGTGAAAGGTGACAATCCGTCCCTGTGACAGGTATTAACCAGATACATGTTGTGCGCAGTAGGCAGATCTGTCTATCTGATCACGGGGGACTAGCATGCTCTGCAGGGACACCACTACTCTACCGCGAACCTGAATGACACTGGTTGATGAAGTAGACAACTTCTTGGGGCGCACAATCAACCCTTCCAGAAACTACCATTCTTTTTGTTAGTGCAGCGTCAGAGGTGAACTTACATTAGATTTCCTCCTGTTGGTTCACAGCGCTATCCATCGACACAATGTCAGAAATGAGTGTTACTGTACGTCTGAGTGTAGAGACCCGCTTGACAGATCCGCCTTTCTGTAGAGGTTCGTTCGTCAACCAACTCTTACAGAACTGACGAGGTGTGTGCTTTGCTTGTAAAGACAGCCTGAGTGATAATATCCACCACGGGTAACGTCGAACACACAACTGGGGTATTTTGCTTGTACCTGTGAAGTCAGCCAGGGCAAAATAAATCACCACAGGAAATACTTACCACCAACCACGCTTTAACCAAGGGGGGGGGGGAACGACCAAGGTTGCCCTGGTTGTACGTCGCGTCCTCATACTCCTCCACATGACCCTACCATCTCAGCAAATTAAAGCTTTACAACTGCTTTAATATTACATTCATGCCCGGGTGAATTTCGCGATCCTATGGGCACACTACACGAATTGTGAAAATTGACAAGTGTATCACATACTTTATCCTGAATCTGCTGACATTAACTTCCGTTCTCCATTTTCATTGAGACTAACAACGTCCTCACCTGTCACATAACCTTAACAGTCCATTGCCCGGAAATGTATCATCCGCACAACGCAACACCCCACCGCACAAGAGCCACACCCAGCACCACACAAACAGACACGCCACACACACCACACACACACCCACACACACACCCTCCTACGTCTACTGATACAGTAAAATGTCTAAGGAATGTATCGCCATTCATAACCTCCATGAATCTTCAGTATCTAGGACACACGCCTTCGAAAGTCCGTCCACACGCAACACACCCATGAACTTATTACATAAAAAAATCGCATCAAGAAAAGTCCGTCATGAATTTATCGCATAAGCAGCAGTCCCTTAAATAATCATAACCAGAAACGGTCCCTCACAAAATCTATCAATATCGCACAACAGGTCCCAAAGAACTCAGTTGTCCATCAACAATAGTCCCGAGATGTCCTATTGTCCAGCACAACAACAGTTTCCAGGAATCTATAGTCCCATCAACAACTGTCCCCTGAATTTAATAGTCGTCACACAATCCAGCCTCCCCCATGAATCACTATATCGCTCACCATCAACCTGTCCATGAATCGGCCTAGTCAGCAAACAACAGTCCATGAAATCTATAGTCATCACAACGACTGTCCATGAATCAATTAGTCATACACCACATTTCCCATGAATCTATAACTCATCAACATCCCAATCTTACAGTCACTATCGTAATATCTATCAGTCATCAACAACATACCCATGAATCAATAGTCCCATCCACACGCAGTTCCCATGCAATCTATAATTCATACAACATCAATCTTATGAATCATAGTCATCAACAACAGTACCCATGAATCAAATATCATTCAACACATACCCCCACACATCATGAACATCTGTTGTCGAATCATAACACCAGGCTCCCCTGAACTCCTAGGCAGTCACCATCAAACACACAGTCCCCTGAATCTATATGTATAATAGTCATTCAACAACCAGTCACCCCCCTGCATCTATACGTCATTACCCAACAACAATTCTCTATGCGCTCGGTAGCATCACAACAGTCCCCATGAATCTTAGTCTCAACTAACAGTCCCAGGAAAGCTGCGGTAGTCCTCCAACAACAGTCCCATGTGATTCCTATAAGGGTCATCAACAGGGGCCATCCCATGACATCTATAGTTCATCAATATCACATCCCATGAATCTATAGGCTGGCATCAACGGAACAGGGGTCCAGAAGCCTAAATAGCTCCATCAACAACTACCCCATGAAATTCCAGTCATGGGACAACAAAATTTTCCATAAAAATAAGATAGTCCTCAGAGACCACCCGTCCCCGGGGGGCCGCGCATGGATAGAGATGCAGTGAACAACAGTCCATGAATCTTTTGTTCAGTCAACAACACTCTACACGAAGAATCGTTGTCATGGCAACCACGTCGCCACGAATCTATTGGTTCATCAACAACAGGGGGGGGGGTCCACAACGATTATTTGTCATCAACAACAGTCCCACGACCTGTTGGCCATCGGATTGTCATCGCGCACGTATTTATTGTCAACAAACAACGTCCCCCATGGATCTATAGTTCGTGTGCCGAACTAAGTTCCCATGATCCTCTAGTTCGTCGCAACAACAGTCCCATGAATCTTATAGTTCATCAAAATATCAAAAACAAAAAACCCCCATAACTCATATCAGAAAAAAAAAAAAAAGATCTCAATGGAATCAAATCGTTATCCAACAACATCCCCTGTAAATGCGTCATCGCGCCTAATGGCAAATGCCCCGCCCTGCAATACATAGTTATCATTTTATCTCAAAACAACAGCCCCCCCTTGAATCTGTCTATCCGTCGATCATATGTTGGTCAACAATGGTTCTGTGGAATTCATAAGTAATCAACAATAGTCCCTGATGTGTATCTAGGCGTGTCACGCGATAACAGTCTCTCTGTGAGTTTTTAATAGTCACTCAGCAAACTAACCCCATGATTGTCTAACCATCAACAACTGTTTCCTCCATCGATTTGTAGTCATCTAACTGCAGTCCAAAAAATGTTGTGGTCATCACAAAAAACACAGTCCCACATGCATCTCTATGTTTATCGAAAGTCCCCGACTGGGTTCATGGTGAATCAAAACAGCCCTCAGTAAATTATAGTCATTATAGAACAGAGGGAGAGAGTCGCGCGAGGTGAAGTTCCTAGACATTCAGGGGAAACCCCAATCACCAGGAATCTAGCTGTTCAACAACAGCCCCCACATCCCCCAAGAGATTATAGCCATGATGACAGACGATACCATTGGGCTTATGTCCCAACAACATCCCTGGATGACTGTATATGGCTTCAAACAAAGAGTCGGCCAATTTATCTTTTCATCAACACCGAGCCCTCATAAAGAAAAAGAAAAGATCGCATAAAATGTCCGCAGATTATTCCCCTGATCTTTGTATACAAAGATGTCCCAACTTATCTTTGACATAATGGCCTTTGGTCCCTCGTAACAAGAAGGACGATACCGGGGGGAATCCAAAGTGAACCATCCCAATCCCCTGCTAATGTGGCACCACAACAACCTACAATGGAACACAGAAAAACTGTAAAGCGTTGACACAGTCTTCATGAATCGCTGCGATCAGCCATCCGCGCCTAGGTCTTATCAAAAATATGTCTGGTGAATCAACACCATAGCAACAGTCACGTAAAGGACTGTACCAACCCCGAGTAAATCTACACCGGGGGGCAGGGGACGAATTGGGTTCAGAAATCTACTGCCTAAGCAACAACAGTCCGTGTAATCGTGACAGGGGGGGTGTTAAAACGGCAACGATAGTCTCTATGAAGCTATTGACACTAAACATTTTTATAACTTATCATAGCTGGTCAACATTCTCAATATTCATGAATTAACCAACATTACCGGTATGTAGGGGCAATTCGATCAATACAAACCACCGCTCTTGGTGTGAGTTTATCAACACTAAGATCAGTCCCACATATATTCATTATCAAGTCCCCAGGCTACCAGTCTTAGGCTGAGGTGTCACTACTGACAATTTGTCATAAACTATGACCACCAACTAATGTCCTGGGTAAAAATTTTGATAACCACCAGAAACGATAAGACATCTACCAAGAACATTAACAGTCCTCCTTAAATCTCGTGACAACCACAATAGACACCACAGTCCCTTGTAAACTTATCAATACTAACAACCGTCCTCCAAAATCGAGGAAAAGAATACAGCTTAGGTTGTGGGTGGGACCCCAGTGAAGCGCTGTCGCTTAACGCTGGACCAACCAGCCTCGGAGCAATCTTGCTCCAGGTCCTTGTCAGCCCTGCACTGTGTTTCACTAAGAAATCAGACATGTTGCACTGGCAGCCAATACGACGTAAGTGACAATGATGGCTCTCGGCAGATGTCGTTGTGTAAGTGCGGGCCATTAATGTGACATTACTGAACCCCAAGGAAGCATCCCTCGGGGTTTCCCAGCCAAGCTTGCGCACATCAATCAGGGGGCTGCATTCGCCGCCAAGCACTCCACTATGCTGTTCTACCAAAGAGATGAAGTCAGTCACAATTCCCACCACGACCAAGCTTGCACCTTCAGGATCTTAAGTGGCCTCCAGAAGACGAATTCCCTGCGTTACAGTCTTTCCCACTGTCAACAGGACTTGTCCCTGTGTCAGTGGGTCTATAGGACCCTCACACCATCACTTGGACTTTTCTCCAGAATGCCAGAGGCAAGACCAAAACCCAATATACCACCCTAAGATGCGGGTGGGGTCTCGGAGAAGTAAACTGTCGTCAATTAACGTTCAAACCAGCAGTGAGCAATCCCTGCAACCACCCCTCAAGCCTGCATGGTGTACATATATGGTCCAGGCAGTTACAGGGAATTCCATTAGCATCAGGGACAGTAATGCGCTTGCCTATCAGATGCCTTTGTTTAAAGCTACTAGAATTGTGAACACGACAAAACTCCATGGGAATGGTTCCCTACATGTACCCCGTCAATATTTCATGACTGCCCTGCTCCTCTTAGGATGGGGTGGGGGGGGGGGGGGGGGGGGGGGGGGG
>JADBJO010013977.1:40000-49903 GCA_016801955.1 Conus betulinus | reverse complement strand
GGGTAAGTGTGGGAGGGAGTGAGCGTGAGTGAGTGCGTGAGTGAGTGAGGTGGTGTGGTGTGTGTGTGTGTGTGTGTGGGTGGCGGTGTGTGTGTGCTGTGTGTGCAATTGTGTGCGTGCATGCGTGCGTGATTGCTTGGCGTGCGTGTGTGTGTTCACAATAAAACGAAATTTATCAGTGGTAACGTGAGAAGTGAGTGGGGTTTGTGTTTCTATCAACGAAAGAAAAAGGGGGAAAAAAAGATAAAGAAAAGAAAAGAAAAAAAAAAGAAAAGATGAAGAGAGAAAAAAAATTCAAGTTTGAAACGGAATGGGTTAGTTGCATTCATAAATAGGCTACTTGTAATGAGAGAGGAGAGAGAGAGGAGAGAGAGAGAGAGAGAGAGAGAGGAGAGAGAGAGAGAGAGAGAGAGAGAGAGACAGAGACAGACAGACAGACAGACAGACAGACAGATAGACAGACAGACAGACAGACAGACAAAGGGAGAGCAGGCCAGCCGTATATAGCTCACAAGAATATCTCTTAGACAGGGCCTATGTAAAAGAAAAAGAAAAGTCTGTTGTCCTTGCAAACAAGGTAAGCCATTCTGGTTGAACGCTGTTATGGAACTAGTAGGGTAACAGCTCCTCGGTAGTATAGTGGTCAGTATCCCCGCCTGTCACGCGGGAGACCGGGGTTCAATTCCCCGCCGGGGAGACGATTTTTTTTTTTAATTAAAAAAAAATTTCTACAAATACTGTTGTTTATCAATGAAAACAGATTTTTTTTTTAGTTGTTGTCATACATTTCTCCATTTATGTGGGCCAAATTTTCGTTTATCATCGCAAGACCACTTTTCTCACATACAATTGCAAGCAAAAACCTCCTGGATGACACCACCACAATAAAATCTGCCACGAGGTATTGACTCACCACTACCCCCGTCCTCTCCCTTTCTATCATACACTTACTTAACTGTCATTTATTTCTTTATTCGTTCGTTCTCTTTCCTTCTTTCTTTTTTGTTTTTTTCATTCCATTGTTCATGTAGAGTCATGTTTCTTTCTGTCCATCCTTTGTTCGTTTTTTCTTCTCTCTTCCTTTGCTGTGTGTGTGTGTGTGTGTGTGTGTGTGCGTGCGTGCGTGCGTGCGTGCGTGCGTGCGTGCGTGCGTGTGTGTATGTGTGTGTGTGTGTGTTTGTGTGTTGTGTGTATGTCTCTGTTGTGTGTGTGTGTGTGTGTGTGTGTGTGTGTATGCGCGCGCGCGCGCGCGTTTGCGTGCCGTGTGTTTGTGTGCGTGCGTGCGTGCGTGTGTGTGTTAACATAAACAAATTATCAGTGAAAGTGAGAAGGAGTGGGACTGTGATTTTATTAACAAACAAAACACAAAAAAAAGGAAGAAAAAGAAAAAAGGAGAAGAGAAAAAAAAAAAAAGTTTGAAACTGAATATGTGGTTGTATTGATAAATAGGCCACTTGTAATGAGAGAGAGAGAGAGAGAGAGAGAGAGAGAGAGAGAGAGAGAGAGAGAGAGAGGAGAGAGAGAGAGAGAGGGAGACAGACAGACAGACAGGGACAGACAGACAGACAACAAAGGGACAGCAGGCCAGCTGTATTGCTCACAAGTATATCCCTTAGACAGGGCCTACACAAAAGAAAAAAGTCCTGTTGCCCTTGCAAACCAGGTAGTCATTCTGGTTGAATGTTACTGTAGAAATAGTAAATCACAGCTCCTGCGTAGTATAGTGGTCAGTATCCCCGCGGAGAGGATTTTTGTTGGCTTGTTTTTAGATATTTCTTTTTTAAATAAGACAATCTTTATAAATACTGTTATGTTCCTTAATCAAAACAGATTTTTTAGTTGTTGTCATACATTTCTCTCTTTATGTGAGCAAAATTTTCGTTTATCATCACAAGACCACTTTTCTCATATAGAATTGCAAGCAAGTCTCCTTGGATGACACCACAACAATAAAATCTGCCACGAGGTATTGGCTCACCACTCCTCCGTCTCTCCCCTCCCTTTCTCTCATACACTTACTTAATTGTCACTTTATTTCTTTACTTGTTCACCCTTGTTTTTTCTTCTTTTTTTTCCTCAGGTGGAACCACATTTCTTTCTGTCCATCCTTTGTTCGTTTTTTTTTTCTGTTCTTTTTTCTTTACTTTGCAGTGTTTGTTTTGTTTGGTTGGTTTTAACATAAACGAATTATCAGTGAAAGGGAGGAGTGGGGTAGGTGTCTTTGTTAAAAAAAAAAATCAAGTTTGAAATGAAATGATTTAGTTGTGTTGATAGTAATGTGTTGAAGGAAAAAGAGAGAGGAGAGAGGTAATAAGAGAGAGAGAGAGGAGAGAGAGAGAGGAGAGAGAGAGAGAGAGAGAGAGAGAGAGAGAGAGAGAGAGGAGAGCCATACAGCCAGCCAGAGGAGAGCAGGCCAGCTATATTGCTCACGAGGGCTTAGATGAAAAAAAAAAAAAAGTCCTGTTGTCCCTGCAAATCAGGCAAGCCATTCTGGTTGTAATAGGAAGTCGCAGGTCCTCGGTAGTATAGTGGTCAGTATCCCCGCCTGTCACGCGGGAGACCGGGTTTCAATTCCCCGCCGGGGAGGACGAGTTTGTTTTTTTTTTTTTTAGTGTTACCCATTTTTCAAGATATATAATCTTTTACAAATGCTGTTACCTTTCACAATCAAAACAAATTTAGAAAAAAAGTAATTGTCATATTTTTCTCTATCTATGTGGTGCAAAATTTCTTTTTTATATTTACAAGAGCACATTGTCATAGATTTACAAGCCGCCTGGATGACATCTTAACAAGAGAGAGAGAGAGAGAGAGAGAGAGAGAGAGAGAGAGAGAGAGAGAGAGAGAGAGAGAGAGAGAGAGAGAGAGAGAGAGAGAGAGAGAGAGAGAGAGACAGACAGACAGACAGACAGACAGACAGACAGACAGACAGACAGGACAGACAGACAGACAGGAGGAGAGCAGGCCAGCTGTATTACCCACGAGTGTATCATTTAGACAGAGCCTAAATGAATCTTTAATAAAAGAAAAAAAAAATCACGTTGCCCTTGCTGGCCAGGTAAGCCATTCTGGTTGAATGTTATTGTAGACCTAATAATACACAGTTCCTCGGTAGTATAGTGGTCAGTATCCCCGCCTGTCATGCTGAAGACCGGGGTTCAATTCCCCGCCGGGGAGAGGACTTTTTTGTTGTTGTTTTCAAATAATGTAATCTTTACAAATACTGTTATGTTTCTCAGTTAAAACAGATTTTTCTAAATAGTTGTGAAACATTATTTATGGGGTCATATTTTCGTTTATCATTACAAGACCACTTTTTTTTTTTTCATAGAATTGCAAGCAAACCTCCTTGGATGACACCACAATAATAAAAAATCTGGCACGAGGTATTGACTCACCCACTCCTCCCCTCCCTTTCTCTCATACACTTACCTAATTGTCTGTTTATTCTTTACTTGTTTATCCCTTTCTTTCTTTCTTTTTTCTTTCTAGGGCAATATTTTCTTCTGTCCATCCTTTGTTCTTTTCTTTTCTTTTCCCTTTGCTGTGTGTGTGTGTGTGTGTGTGTGTGTGTGTGTGTGTGTGTGTGTGTGTGTGTGTGTGTGTGTGTGTGTGTGTGTGTGTGTGTGTGTGTGTGTGCGTGCGTGCGTGCGTGCGTACCTGCGTGCGTGCGTGCGTGCGTGTGTGAAAGGGAGGGCCTACATGAAAGAAAAGAAAGGCAAAAAAAAAAAAAAAAAAAAAAAAGTCCTGCTTGTAAACCAGGTAGTCATTCTGGTTAAAATATTATTGTAGGAATAGCAAATAACAGCTCCTCGGTAGTATAGTGGTCAGTATCCCCGCCTGTCACGCGGGAGACCGGGGTTCAATTCCCCGCCGGGAGAGGAATTTTTTGTTTTCTTTTAATAGATCTAACTTTTGAGTAATGTAATCTTCACAAACACTGTCATATCTCTCAATTAAAACAGTTTTTTTTTTTAAAAAGTAGTTGTCATACATTTCTCTATTTATGTGGCCTAATTTTCGATTATCATCACAAAACCACTTTTTTTTTTTTTTTTTTTTTTTTTTTTTTTACATAGAATTGCAAGCAAGCCTCCTTGGATGGCACCACAACAATAAAATCTGCCACGAGGTATTGACTCACACACTCCTCTCTCCCCTCCCTTTCTCTCATACACTTACTTAATTGTCAGTTTATTTCTTCACTTGCTCAACCTTTTCCTTCTTCTTTTTTTTCATTCCCTTTTTCATGTAGAGTCATGTTTTTCTCTGTCTATCCTTTGTTCGTTTTTTTTTCCTCTTTCTTTTGCTGTGCGTGTGTGTGTGTGTGTGTGTGTGTGTGTGTGTGTGTGTGTGTGTGTGTGCGTGCGTGCGTGCGTGCGTGCGTGCGTGCGTGCGTGCGTGCGTGCGTGCGTGTGTGTGTGTGTGTGTGTGCGCGCATGCATGAGTCCGTGCTTGTGTGCGTGCATGCGTGCGAGCTTGCGTGCCTGTGTGCTTGTATGTGTTAACATAAATGAATTGTCAGTGAAAGTGAGGAGTGGGGTTTGTTTTTATTAACAACAACAACAACAACAACAACACAACAACACAACAACACAAACAACAACAACAACAACAACAACAAAGGAGAGAGAAAAGAAAAAACGAAAAGAAGAGAGAGAAAAAAAATCAAGTTTGAAATGGAATGGGTTAGTTTTATTGATAAATAGGCTACTTGTAATGAGAGACAGAGAGAAACAGACAGACAGACAGACAGACAGACAAAGAAAACAGACAGACAAAGGGAGAGCAGGCCAACCGTATTGCTCACAAGTACATCTCTTAGACAGGGCCTACGTAAAAAAAAAATGTCCTGTTGTCCTTGCAAACAAGGCAAGCCATTCTGGTTGAATGTTATTGTAGAAACAGTAAACATCAGCTCCTTGGTAGTATAGTGGTCAGTATCCCCGTCTGTCACGCGGGAGACCGGGGTTCAATTCCCCGCCGGGGAGAGTTTTTTTTTTTTTTTTTTAAATTAAAGGTATCTTAAAAAAAAAAATCTTTTACAAATACTGTTATGTTTCTCAATCAAAACAGGTTTGTTTTAGATGTCATACATTTCTCTATTTATGTGGGCCAAATTTTCGTTTATCATCACAAAACCACTTTTCTCGTGTAGAATTGCAAGCAAGCCTCCTTGGATGACACCACAACAATAAAATCTGCCACGAGATATTGGCTCACCCACTCCTCCCCTCCTCCCCCCTCCCTTTCTCTCATTCACTTACTAATTGTCACTTTATTTCTTTACTTGTTCATCCCTTTCTATCTCTCTTTTTTTTCATGTAGAACCACATTTTCTTTCTGTCCATCCTTTGTTCGTTTTTTTTTCCTGTTCTTTTTCTTTCCTTTGCAGCGTTTGTTTGTTGTTTTTGTTTTAACATAAACGAATTATCAGGGAAAGGGATAAGGAGTGGGGCAGGTGTCTTTATTTTTAAAAAAAGTCAAGTTTGAAATGAAATGATTTAGCTGAGTTGATAAATAGGCTACTAAGAGAGAGAGAGAGAGAGAGAGAGAGAGAGAGAGAGAGAGAGAGGAGAGAGAGAGAGAGACAGCCAGAGGGAGAGCAGGCCAGCTATATTGCTCACGATGGCTTAGATGAAAAAAAAAGTCCTGTTGTCCCTGCAAATCAGGCAAGCCATTCTGGTTGTAATAGGAAGTCGCAGGTCCTCGGTAGTATAGTGGTCAGTATCCCCGCCTGTCACGCGGGAGACCGGGGTTCAATTCCCCGCCGGGGAGACGAGAGTTTTTTTTTTTTTTTTTTTTTAAGAGGACAGTGCGCCAAGTCATATGTACATTAGCATCATTTCTGTATAAACAGTTAATGGCATATGTCCAAAACAGTTTTTTTTTTTTTTTAAAGAAGGAAAAAAAAACAAACAAACAAACAAACAAGCAAGCAAAAATAAACATAGACATGTACATAAGTTTAGCACAACAGGGGAAAAACAGTGGGGAAAAAAAGAGTGACATCATCTTTTGCAAGATTAAACAGATTATTGCTTCTCCTCTCCTTCCTCACTCTCTCCATTTCAGAGGGAGGTTGTGAAGGAAAGAAGACTGGGCATATGGAAATGTGTATTAGATCAAGATCTTAAAGAAATGTTGTCTTAAGGAATCATTGGCTTATAGTTGTTCCATGCAGCATGAAAATGGTTTAGTTTGTTGTTGACTTTAGCATTAAACAATTCGATTTTATATCTATTGCTCAACTGACTCTGAAAAATTGAAGCATTTGGTCTACATGTTTTGATTTTGCACTTATATATATAAAGTTTAGCTAGCATAATAATGAAATCAAAAACTGTCTCTGTTTTCACACGTTGATCTATTCCAAAAATAACGATATCTCGTGTGATTTTGATGCTAGATGTGTTTCGACATTTTTCATTAAATAACTTTTCAACTTCTTTCCAAAAAGTTTGAGCGTGGTTGCACATCCATAAGAAGTGTTGGACCGAATCTCTCTCTTCGTTACAAAAAGTACAACTTGTTGTGTTTGTTAAGCCCATAGCATTTAAGACAATATTTGTACCAATAATTCTGTGTACGATTCGAATTTGTAGCCATTTTAACTTTATATCTTTGATTTTGTGGACGTGAGTAAATACTTTATTCCAATGGATTTCAGAATTCAGTTTGTTTAGCCATTTGGAGCAGCAATTTGGCTTGCGCTCATCTTGAATGAAAATTTCATAGAACTGTTTGGCTCCTTTATTTTCCTTCATAATAATATTTAAAGCCTTCGGTGTGTTATGGTTTATGTCTGTGTTATTATCTATTTTGATACCCGTTTTCCTTATGAATGTTTTTCATTGAAGAAATCCATCCATTGTATGAGACAAAATCTATGGTGTAGTCAACATTAATGCTAAATTCTCCAAAGTTCATAAATTGTCCGTTTGGTTTCAGAAAGTGTTTTATTGCGAATATCCCTTTCTCAATTAACTTGTTTTGCTTGATTACCGCATTTCCTACTTTTATCATGTCATTGTAAAATACGGGTTCAACAGTAGTTCATTTAATGTCTCGGGTGTCACACAAAGACAAAATTCCCGATAGGCTGTAAACGTGTCTTTCCAAAATAAATTAACACTTGTGTATCCAGAACCGTACCCTGTCCATAATTTTCGATTCTATCACTGAAAGGGTATGTTTTTAAAAACGATGTTCTTCCATTTATGACTTGTGGTTTTAAGTTTCTTTATCCACAGAAGTTTCAAAGCATTAATGTATTTTTTATATCAGGTATGTTTAAACCACCTTGCTTTACAGTCTTCACTGCTGTTTTCCTGCTTATTCTATCTTGTTTGCCATTCCAAACGAAGCTGAAACACATCTTTTGAAGTTTTTTAATTAAAGGTCAGGAGGGTTAGGTAGCAAAATCCAGAGGTGTATAAGTTTTGATAGAAATAAGGGACTTGAGAACAGCAACTCTTCCGACTGGCGTTATACTTCTCTGAGACCAAATTTTAATAATATTTTAACTTCCGAAAATTTGTCATTATAATTTAAGTTTTCACATTCTTTTAGGTCTTGAGTGAACCAACACCCAGTATTTTGAATTTAGAAGGATTCCATATCATTTTCAGATGAGGACAGTATCTTTTTTTTTTCGAGTTTTTATAACACCCTAACCATATTGATTGCGTTTTTTCATTATTCAAGAGTAGGCCTGAAATTCTGCCAAACGTGGTAAGGACATTTATAGATCGTTCAAATGAAGTTTTGTCACCAGTGTTTATTAGCTGAGTGTCGTCAGCGAACTGAACTATTTTGTGTTCTATATCGTTTATTTTTATACCTTTTATGTTCTTGTCTTCCTTTATCATTATCGCTAGAATTTCTGCACATATTATAAATAGATAAGGAGATATAGGGTCTCCCTGTCTACACCCCCTTTCTATTTTAAACCATTGCGCAGTCTGGCCATTTACAGTGACTGTTGATTTAATATCTTTATAGCAAGTTTCTATCCAGTGGCATATACTGTTACCAAAACCAAAAAGCCTTAGCACACTGAACATAAAATCCCAGTCGAGGGAGTCGAAGGCTTTTTCAAAATCTATAGATAGCAACAGACCAGGGAAATTTCTTACATTTAAGTAATTAATCAAATCATAAATCAGTCTAATATTGTCACCCATATATCTGTAGCCATGAAACCTGTTTGGTCTTCACTGATGATAGAAGGTAAAACATTTCTGATTCTCTTGGAAATACACGAGGAAGCTATCTTGTAAACTACATTTAGGAGGGAGATGGGACGCCAGTTTTTTTTACAAATTCTTTGGGTTTATCACCTTTTGGTATAGAAATAATCAGTCCCTCCTTCTGTGTTGCCGAAAATTCTCCATCTCTATACGATTCATTTATAGATCTTACCACCAGTGGGCCAAGTATTTTCCAAAAGAACTTAAAAAATTCGGCACAAAACCCATCTGCCTGGGCTTTTGCCATGTTTCATATTTTTTAAAGCTACACACTTGCTTCTTCTAAAGTGATTTCCCCTTCCAACATTTGTTTATCATCTTCAGATAATTTTGGAATTGTTTTAACAAGTTTTTTTATTTTCGCATTTTTCAGTTACCTTTTTCTTGTATAAGTTTTCGTAGAAAGTTTTAACTTCGTTTAAAAGATCTTTCTGTTCTTTTATTACTTCATCATCTTTGGTCACTAGTCTGGTCATCTGTTACTAATATAATTTCTTTTTCCAGGTTACAAAAGTATTTCGAGATTTTTTCACCGTCTGCGATCCACCTCGCCTTTGACCGTAACAGTACACCTTCCATTTTCTGATCCCTGATCGCTCTTAATTCTTGATTTTTTTCTTCAATCATTCTTATTTCAGCTTCTCCTTTATTCTCTATCCTCTCAAGATTCTTTATATTTTTTGGTGATTTCGATTTCTTTTTCTGACGTTTTTTTTTCTTTTTCATTGTAGCGTAAGCTATTGATTTACCTCTTATTTTCATTAAAAGGAAAAATCTAGGAAGACTTTGTCTTTTAATTTAAATTTGAGTCCAGATTTTATTAACTCAGACAATACTGATTGGTCTTGTATTGCTGATTGATCAACTATATGTTCTTTTATCACATTTAGAATAAATTCATTAATTTCATCTACATATTGTTTATCCCTTTAGTAGAGATACATTGAATTTCCAGAATCCTTTAGATTTTTCACTTTTACCGAATTTCAAACATAATGTAACCATTGAATGGTCAGATCGATAACCTGGTTCAATATCAGAATTTTCATAATAAGAAATAAGATACTCAGATAGTAAAAAGAAGTCTAATCGACTTTGTTTAAGTGGAGTTCGTTTACGCCAGGTATATCTCCCTACATTCCGGATTCTCTTCCCTCCATATGTCTGCCAGCCCAATTTCTTCTGTCATGTTTATGAGTTCTTCTCTTGCTTTCCGATTATTATCGTGTACATAATTGTAACAGTCAAGATGGGGATCCATTGTGATGTTCCAATCACCCACACAAATAATATAATTGGTATCATAACTCCTTATGTTTTCCTTAAGCGTGCTGTAGAATAGTGGATCATCTTTATTAGGCCCATACACATTAACCAGGAGAAAGTGTTTTTCAAATGTACTAAATGCTACAATTATGAAGTTACCGTCTTTATCTCGTTGGACATTTGTTATTTTGAATTCAAAATTATTTGAAAATAATACGGCTACACCTCTGGAATTTGACCGATATGAGGCAATACGCATTTATAGCCCCATTCTGCAGTTACGTATTTCTCAAGTTTATTGGTAAAGTGGGTGTCCTGTAGACAGTAAACTGAATAGTTTTGCTGTTTCAAATAGTGAAAAGATATCCCTACGTTTATGTATGTC